>OX375877.1:91206367-91496367 GCA_947359465.1 Metellina segmentata | reverse complement strand
ATTTTAGTGGAGAGTTCTCCCCAGTACTCACGGAGCCTTGATAGAATCTTAGTGTGTACGTGTTGAAGGTTCTTTAGTGCATTAGAGTTGAAGATTTTTAAAGTAGTTACATAACATATCGTAGATTTCACATGGCAGAAAATTGGAAGATCAATGAATACATCTTTGATTCAATTTATTAATAAACTCAAATTGTTTTATAAGTATTGAAAATTGATTATGTCTCTAGAACAATTAAGAGGTTGTAAGAGGCATTAAATTATTGCAAGTGTCAGAACACGAATTTTCAAGTCTTCTTACAATTCCTACTATTGTATCTCGCGTATGTAAATTCTTTATAAGTTCCATTACATCGAAGATGTTACATAGCCCTTTTTTAATTTCTCAGAACTCCCTCTTTGTCCATTGGACACAAAATAGTTCATACCTGAAAGAAACCTTGGTAGAAACTTGCATAGACGCGAATTAGTCCTACTAAGTCGTCATAACATAAACCCACGGTCATTTCTAAGAAAAGTGAGATAAATTTATTTTTAATGTCTGACAATAATTGAACTTTCTGAAATGTTTTATTAGTATCTACTACTCAAAACCATTCATTAAGGTCACTTTAGCACTACCTACGTTAAAAAAACTCAGCGATGTAGTGATTTCAGGTGAGGACTGCCAAAAAAAACAGAATTTGAAAACTTCATACGAAGAACCTTTTCAATAAGATACTTTTTACTTCTAAAAATATTACCGGATCTTTCTACATGGGGTGGAGTAACAATCTTTTCTCAGTATTAGAATTCTTTCTGGCAAAATGTGATTTTTTTTGCCAACATTTTAATGTTTAAGATACAATTGGATAGTAAGTGGGAATTGGGGAATTCATAAACAAAGGACCAGCCTTGTTGGGCTCGAGCCTGTAGCTGGTCGTCAATATTTGTATTTGTATTTGTAAAACTACTATAAACTCTGTAATTAAGATAAAACCATTTGCCGTAAATATTTTTCTACAATATGTAATACTTATACGTTTTATAGTTTATAAATATATTAAACAAGTTTAGTCAAAAATATTTGAGATATAACAAACTTTATTGAATATGCCGTCGTTAGAAAATCAGGCATTATAGTTGTATCTTTCCTACAAATTCAATTCTTATAATTATACAAAAAGCATGTCTTTCTTTATCAGTTAAGTTGCAAAAGTGGAAGATCATTTAGTCATATTAGGAATATCCTTTCCAATGCTATTTCAAGTAGCTAATATTCCATTCCACTAGTCATACACACGTCATCTTATTTTTAAAGTATGCTAATTATGAATACTGTATTGAACTCTCTCCCTCTCTCTCTCTCTCTCTCTCCCTCTTTCTCTCACACAGTTTAATTTAAAAGGAATGTTTAAATACTTTCATACGTCATAATATTCAATTATGATGTAATAAGTGAAAACTAAACCGCTTGAGGATTTAAATTCACAATCTGTGTAATATTGGTTGTGATTTTTCATCAGTTCTGATACATTGGTGGAGAAGTATTGCTATGAGTAGAATACTCGTACCTGGAATATTTTTCCGCAAATGAAATTTATTCAAAAGTAAAAATTCTTATTTATATTTTATCAAACGATAATTATTCATTATAAAATAGAAATTTGATATATTTTTAGCAAATGATTCTTATTAATGTTTTAATTTTACTCTTGGTTTCAGAATAAATTTATATATTTTTCTTTAATCGTATTCTTTTGATATGTTGCACCAAAAGTGAGGATTGAAACAATAAATCAATAGATGTACCATAAAAATGTCAGTATGAAAAAATTCTTCTATTTTGTTGATAGGATAAATTTGAATTTTGGATTTTATGATCAAGTTCCTAAACATAACTCTAATAACGCTTAAAGAAAAATTATTTCATCACTATTCCCTATTCTATTGCCAAAGAGAGTATATACGCGCAAAAACCTACAGATATCAGTTGAGTAGTCTCCACAACGTCATTGATATTGTCAATTTTACAGTTTGTAAACGTTTTAAAGTTTATTTTGAAAACTTCTTATCAACGGTTCATTATTTACGAGTACACGCAAAAGATAATGTTTGAGCAGCATAGTGATTTCTAGAGCCCGTTGTATTATTTCAACGGGCTTTACAGTAAATTGAGAATAACACAATGAAATTGGGACTTCTGAGATGAAAGAACCCAATCCTGAATGATTTCAACGTGCTGAACACGAATATCACCTTAAAAAACGTTTATTGGCTATCTTTGCAGAGATATGGACGTTTTACCCGTTATATTTGCTATCGAGTAATATAATGCAATTTAGTAAGATAAATACATGGAGACGAAATTGTTGCGGCATATTTCATCATCCCTTTACTACACAGACAGAAATGAATGCATAACACCCACCATTGGTAGAGAAACGCACAAAATTATCATTCCTTCTTTACACATAAAGCTCGGCCTTATCAAAATGATAATACCCTAAACTAAGAGCCACAGATAAGAATGGCATTCAATTACCTGTATGAAATATTCCCTTGCGTCAGTGAAGCCAAAATTAAAGAAGATGTTTTGGTGGGGCCTCAGATGAAACAGCTCCTCGGAGATCCCAAGTTTAAGGAAGTTCTTCAAAGTACAGAAAAACAAGTTTAGGAATCGTTCTGTCATGGCTTTGTTTCATGATTTCATCTGCAATATGTCGTTAAAGGATTCACTTTCTTGACTCCCGCTTGAATTCCTTCCCTAATAACTGCGGGGAGGTCAGTGATGAGCACGGCGAACGTTTTCATCAGGACAATGCCAAGATGGAACACCGGTAATGCTGGCTGACAATTGTTGGACGCTCATCAGAGATACTCCCCTTGGTTATCACAAACGACAGGACAAAAAAAGCGACGATTAAGGTATTAACATGTATTCTAATATATATATATAACAGAAATTATAAGCCTGCAGTCGTGACACGGAGTGGCAAGAGTGGTCTAGGCATCCGGATGAGGATGATCCATTGGAGGGGAGTGTAGTGCTGGTTCCATAAAAGAGACATAAATTCTCTAACAAAATCTTTATTATTCCAATAACATCCTAGTAATATTATCAGGCGTGGAGGTTGTTGAGGGGACGGAGACTTGAACGGTTCTGTTAAGGGGACGGAGACTTGAACGGTTCTGTTAAGGGGTATGGAGACTTGAACGGTTCTGTTAAGGGGATGGAGACTTGAACGGTTCTGTTGCTTCCTATTCTAAGGGGCTCATGGAAAAAGTGTATAGTACGCAATGAATTCGCCAGAGGGATGGGAATTAAAAGAAAGACTATTGGACAGGGAATCTAGCAAGAAATTTCATTGGTAGAGGTCGGGAGTTAAGCGAAGAAGTAATTTTCTCACAGGCGATTTGAGAGGGAAAACGGTCTTGGGTGGTCAGTCAGACTGGGAGGTCCGGAGGTCAAAGGTGAAAGGGGATGGCAAGACATATGACCTATTGGACAAACAAGACGAAGGACTGAAAGGGAAGTGGGGTGATCAAGGGACTGGTCTCTGGTGAGAATTGTATTAGGGGGTTATTTTTAGGTATCATTTCATATATATATATATATATATATATATATTCTCAATAATGCGTACACATTACAACAAAAACCATAACCAATTAATTTAGCTTTTTCTTTGTCTTATTCAGTACATTGAATTCATTAGGTAATGATTATTTTCATCTCAGAAGCACAAAAGTTTTGAAACTTTGTTGCCCAGTGTAATCGTTAATAAAACGCGTACTAATAAATGAAGATAGTTAAACTATCTGCCCATATATCTTTAAAATTCTGCGTGTTAAATAAATGAATCTAGAGTTTTAGTTAAGTTACATTTTTCACTGCAGCCGTAAACATAACTATCCCATCTAAACAAAGCCCTAATCTTCCGATATTGTTGACAAAATATCAGTGCATCATTAAGTATGCCATACAGTTCTGCTCAAATGAACAATCACTATTTCACCAGATGCAATAGATGGTATATACTTCTGCTAATTAACACCAGAACAGACACTGAATTAATAATCCCCTTATGATGTATAAATTATTTCCAAATGAATTGGACTGCGCTATAGATATACTCCCACCGAATCCGTTTCGCACCAATAAATCAAAACAATAAGAACATTACATCTTGCCGATTCTCGAAACAAATGTAACTACAGCTCCCTTACAATCCGCCTGTTGCCAACAATTCGTCGCTGAAATATACTTCTAACAGCGATATCAAAGATCCTACAGAGCGGCAATTCCGCGTTTAATTCGACGGTCTGAGCAAACAATTAACACATAGTTCTTCCCGATACAATAACATCGAAAAGATAAAGTCCCTTCGCAGGATAATGGTGACAAAGGCAAGTGGTAATAAATTTGGGATCGGGTGGAGGGAGGAGGTTGCGATTCCGTTTCGCCGTCTGTCACGGATGACACGCAAAGTAATGGAAGCGTTGAGATAGGAAGTAATGTGGAAACTTAGGGGGACGATTTGTTAAAGTGAGGGGGCAGGAGGATTTTTCTGTTCTGGTGGACGGAATCGAGTTGCTGGAATCTGTTGGTGAATAAATTCACGCAGATAAGTTTCAGTTGGAGATTGATGGTGAAGTAGGATCATTAGCGTGTAAGCATTTTGAGCTAGCAACAAGAACGGTCTAACCCATGTTTGGTGAAAACAGAAAATTAATTGCTTGCAGTTCGGTGTATCCCTGAAAGCAGTAAACTCGCATTCAGAGATAAATCATATATAATGTTATCAATAAGTATATATTTGAGCGAGTTGTTTTCCGGAAAACCCCTGAATGCAGTAAACTTGCATTCAGGGGTATACCGGAAAACAGCTAGTTCAAATATACACTTATTGATAACATTATATTAAACTAATCTCTGAGACTCTTAACGAAAAATTATTATAGAGAATTCTATTAAATTTTGTATAGAATGTGATCTATAGAATCCAATACAAGTTTAGGCCCTTTTTTCTGTAAGCTCTGTAACCTCTATACCTCATTCTAACTCTACAGGAAGTCTATATAAATCCTTATAGAATGTCTGTCTAAACCTCTATATAAGCTCATTTCTTTTGTTTCGAGTCTGCTTTGCTATAGAACTTCTGTACCATTCTAAACAATGTTTTCTATAAAAACAAAATTTCGTTTCACTAGAGAAATCTCTAAAATTCTATAGAGTTATAAAGTTTCCGTAAGAGTGATTGGGGTTCAATCACTCATTCATTTTACTTATGTAACATTTACGGGCTAGCCCATTATCCCTTAATGAGACGTTTTTGGTACATGGGATTTGTATCACTTTTTGTTACTACATATTAAATATTGGTTTATGAGCCGACAAAACGAGGTCTGTCCAGAGAGTAATCAGCTATTACTAATATCATGAAAATGTTGATGCAGCTTAGCAACCTAAGAAATGGGACATGGATACACATGCGTGGAACGTCTTCAACCTATTGGATTAAAACGTTGGATGTTAGATGGAGTATGTTCTGTAAGACCATCGTATTCTCAATGATCGAGATTATAAAGCCATGAATTTGCTTCGAATCTAGCGCTGAAGTTTATAAATGTCCACAAAAACTATGCAGATTATTACAAAATGTATTCCCAATTGAAGACGCTTAGTTCTTCCAACCCAAAGATGGCTCGAAGAAGCAACATCAAGGCCATTTGGCTGTCTTTTTTTTTATTATGAAGGTGTTATTCATCACGAACACTCTCCTCTAGGTCAAACAGTTAATAAGGAGTACTACCTCTGTATTATTCACCAGCTAAATCATACAGTACGAAGAAAACTGCTACCGCTGTAGTAAATTGGTGATTGTCAGGTTCGTCACGAGAACATGGCCACCTATTCATCACGTTTCAAGCAGGGTGGTTTGGCATCAAATCACCGAGGAGGCTCATCCTCCTATTCAGCCCAGATTTGGCCACCCAGATACTTCTGGCCTTTACAAAGCTAGAATCATCGCAGAAAGAGAATATATTTTAAAACATGCATGCCATTCAGGAGAACACGTCGTGGGAGCTGCCGATTTCAACAATGGACTTGAAAAGTGTGCCTGGATTGCACTGCTGTTTATTGCAAATTTGAGCACCTACTGTAAAACCAAGTGTGCTCACAGTAACAATTTTACAGTACATCCAGTGTAGAACTGTAAAATGTGGGTTAATAAATATAGTTGCTGCCCATTAGTCACCTGTCAAAATCCTTTTGGCCTTTCTTAAGGAATCTGGCTTTCTCTGATAGGAGTATCGAAAAACAATGGGGTTTGGTGCAATATTCCCTAGTGGAATCAGCACCTAGGGCTTTCCTGACCTCCCCACTCTATATGACAATGACAATGACAATGACCCTTAGTCCGTCTAGTAAGTCCAGGTACCGATATTAAATACCACATTCCTGACTGAATACGGTTAAATTTCCTGTTCTCTTAGAGTTTATGCAGGAGGTAAAATGAAACTGTATTATTAGTTTTAAGTATATAAGTATATAACTGCTTCTAGCTGCCAATGCTGATTGATTGGGTTGTATTTTATGGGGCAAAGGCCATACTTAGCCATGATGCGCCAAACACAAGACAAACAGCATCAAGTGATAACATGCACACGCAAGGAAAGTTTTACTGACATAGAAGATAGGAATACACACATAGGATCTAGCTGTCAAAAATCAAGGTATGATACACATTTGGTGATAGTCTTAACACATGTTTGCAATGCAAGGCCATATTTATTTGTAAAGTTGCCCAATTTAATTTATTTTCTTTTGTTTAGCCATTAAAAAATAACATATTTGGACAATGAGTAATGCAAGGCAAACAAAGCGTTACTTCATAGTCCTCTCTTCTGAACGCGTTTGTCGTACTTTAACCTTCCCTCGTGTTTTTTCAGCTTTCCAACTGTCTCCGCCACAAAATGTTATTGCGAGAACTGTCAACGTGTGCAGTCCCAAAACACAACTCGTCGCCAATCTCACGTTTGCAAGTGGGTACATTTCCAAAATATACACACTCACGCTCGCACCTCCAGCAAAGCTTCCAGTTTTACTTCCGAATATAACGTCTATAATGGAGCCATTCAGTTCTGGGTAAAACAAACAAGCGGAAAGGGAAAAGCACTAAAACTGCTGTGAAAGTGAAGGAAAAAACCGCAATTCCGTCGTCTCTCCTTGTTCCCAAAATAGTCACAAAACACCCAAATATAGCGACCGACGATGGACGCATAAAATAAAAGCGAGCAAGTGGCAAAAACGCAGCCTAAAGTGAGGGCATGATATATTTACGATCTCTCACTTTACGAGCTTTGGAAAGCCGTTTCTTTGCCAGGCTACGGGTGTTTGTTTTAGTAATTTGCCGCGTTTCTCGTCTCGCGTGTGGGGTGTTTTAGATCTTCTGCATGTAAGTAACCATGGACAGCTATGTTGCTGTTCTGAAAGATGAAGGCATTAAGAAGAGAATACGAATAGCGATTGAATTCGCCACTGGGAAAGCTTTCGTCTTTTCCGTTGGAAACAACTATGAAGATGGTAAACAAACAAGCTTGCTCTGAAGAACTTGCTTTCCTGATGGTTCGGAAACTGTTGTAAATAAGAGTTCCTCGACAATTTCCTCGGACTTGGAAGTTATTTACTCCAGGATATCTCTCTCAAATAGATGAAATTCTTGGAAATTCGATTCTTAGCCAGGCTATGGATGTTTGTTTTAGTAATTTCCCTCGTATCGCTTCGTATGTGAGGTTTTAGATCTTCTTCATGTACTGAACATGGATAGCTATGGCGAGAAGGAAGGCATTAATAAATAAGTTTAGCGGTAGTGATAAAACAACAGGGAAGTTTCCGTCTTTAGTTTCTTCGGAAACTACTGTAAAGCTGGTAAATTAAGAAAAATAAGATTGCTTGAAATAGCTTGCTTTCTCAGACGATTCAAAGAATAATTGATCAAGCTCTAGTGAATAAGATCTTCTCAAGAACTTCCTTGGACTTTGAAGTTACGTATTCCAGGACATATCTCTCAAATAAGAAATAGGAATGGATTTCTCTGTATAATGCTTCACTCATTATACATGATAAACTACCATGTCTAATATTACAAGTTTTTATAGATGGGTTGCAAAAGAACAACTGGATAATCTCCGTGTTCACTTCATGTCCTGATAGTGATATTGATGGAAGTTGTATTCATTGATGGTTGGTGGAATTGGATGTTTCATGGCTCAAGTAGGAAATGCATACAAGGATAATTCATTGATAGGGACATATAAAACATTTATTGGTTTATTAAGTAGGTTATTACGACGCGGATATACACTACCCTACAATAATGGACCGGACGCCAGCGGATTTACATAAAATCCGACTGCATGTTGGATTTTATGCAAATCCAGTGCTCGCACTTGACCTGTTAAGGTTAAATACGATACGCGAAGTGGTAACGTCGTTGGTTCTGTCTGAAATTGTGACACTATGTCGAAACGAAAGGAATTTAGTGACTTTGAAAGAGGTGTTATAGTTGGTTGTCACATAGTGGCAAGTCTATTCGCGCAATTGCGGTGGAATTATCACAGCCACGGTCAACTGTTGGTGATGTCGTGAAGAAGTGGAAGACTACGGGAGTCGGTCGTCCTCGTAAAATGACCGAACGGGATCGGCGTGCCCTGAAGCGTGAGGTTCGTAAGAATCGCAAGTAACCTCTCCAAATCGCCAACAGTGAGTTTGAACAGGCAACAGGGGTTACGGTGCACCCCAATACTTTTCGGAAAGTACTGCACGTCCTCAATACCCATAGATGTGTTGCCGCGCACAAACCAAACATCACCCCATCCAAGAAAGCCGGCAGACTGTCTTCGTGTTTGCAACGTCGCAACTGGACTGTGGACCACTGGAAAACTGTTTTATAAAGCAACGAGTAATGCTACATGTTTTTCCAGTCGGTTTGGCGTGCTTGGGAATGGCGAACGTCTGTTACCCAAGTACATCATTAAAACTGTAAAGTTCGATGGTGTTGGTGTACTTGCTTGGGGGTGTTTTTCGTGGAATGACCTTTCCATGTTGATCATGGTAAATTTAACGTCGACGCTTACATGAACATTTTGGACAATCAGGTTCTTCCTACGCTCTGGCAATTTTATGGAATGGACATATGTTACTTCCAGGACGACAACGCTCCATGTCATGTTGCAGCCTCTGTCAATCAGTGGTATCAAGATATAGATGTAAAACGCCTTTTCCTGGCTTGCTCAGAGTCCCGACCTAAACTCCACAGCACATTTGTGGGACGAGTTAGAGCGACGCTTACGGACCAGGAAACCATGTCCGAAATGTACAGTTCTTGCAGCAGGAATGGACACAAAAACCCATAGCTGTGAATCAAACCCTTGTTGAAAGTATGCCCAGAAGGATTGCTAGTGTAATTGTAGCACGTGGGGGGACCATGCCCCTATTAAAGCATGTATTCTTTCCCTTAGACCATCACATCTTGCTGCACGGTTCATTATTGTAGGGTAGTGTATATCCGCTATACTGCCGTGCTTGTCAAGATGGTGGGGTCTTCAACGATGGTCTTTGGTCGAGCTTACAGTTGTTATTTCTACTACATAAATATCTCATAACAAAAACACTAGATACTATGATTATCCAAGTGTTACTTGAGTGGGTTCTGTTTCCTAACACTATGAGGTACCAGACACTGTTTAACTAAATAACCGTTTACTCTAAAGACCAGGCTTGGATCCAGGCAGTCTGCCTTCTTGACTACGATATACGCTGGATTCAAAGCAAATTTGTAATTGTCAAACTTATCAGTTAACCAATAGACCATATTTAAAAGACGACCACTTCAGGTCTACTTTCTTCAAGTAAACATGGGCATCACAACACCGAGATATCCTGGTAATCTCTCCTCCCTTCCGTTTTTCCCTCACCGTTTCTCTTTATCCCCTCCTTGATGTCTATTATCTGATATTATTGATTTTTTATTTCCCTTGGGTTCTGAGCAAATTGTCCAGTATTGGCCCTTGCGCCATAAAACCGTATCCAACCATCAGATGTCGACGTAAATTGTAGAATTTTTTTGTGCCCAACCATTGGCCTTCGACTCTGCAAGGGAAGAACTGGTAGCAATTCGCGATGGCAAGACCGACGAATACTTGAGGGCTGATGTACGTGAGCCTCACGAGGACTCAAACGTCCTCACATTGGCGTCACGTCGAAGATTGAAAGATGATGTGCTAGCTCAGGTGTCCTCGTCATCTAATCGTAGTTCGAAATTAAGAGGTGCTGTTTTGGAACTTTCACTTCAGGATTTATATTCAATAGCCCGTTGTGTTGCAATAGTGCGACGTTAATTAACTATTTACCTAAGTAACATGGACATATCCTCACCAACATCCATGAGCTTGCAAACCGAGATTTGAATCAGGACCCAATGGGTACATAACTCTGGAGCACGGGCTATTATATACAGATATTTCGAGATCAACCCCAAAAGAAAAAATCCGAGGACAATTCCTCGTAAGTAAACACGCTCAGATGTCAGCCTACTGGGTGCCAGGCAAACGTAATGACAGTTATCTCAGCTAAGTGGCTGCATCATAGATACAAATGCCATAATTGGCAAACAAGTATGCAGTCTCATCAAACTGAGAAAGAAGAATTTCATGCGTTATGTGCTCTTAAAATAAAAATGGAACTAGACACGCACACACATTTTACTACACACGCACAATAAATTTTATTATAATATTTCATTATCTAGCATCCTTTTCATGGTTTTTTATTGGTAAATGTGAAAATAATCTCGTCCATATTATTTTTCAACTGCAATGTAGAAATTCAGTGTGTCTGAAATATAAGTAACATAGGGGTCAAGTGTTAGATTTTGAAATTTGATTATTTTTACAATTAGAAATAATTCAGACTAAATTATTACTTTATTCATTTGCATGTAGTTTAATAATACTATCAATTGCTTCTCGGTAATAGGTTGCACATTTTTCTATCTTCGATGATATTTTTTTTGGTTCTTAACATATTCCTTTGAGCATTTCATAAAACGTACTGAATTAAATTAACTAGCAAAAGGTCATATAGGGAGTTTTATTTACAGCAGACTTGCCTCTATTTCCATAACCCCCGAAGTTACGCGATATGTGAGACCGACGAAACACACTAAAGTTGAAATCGAGTAAGTCGGGGTACAGCTTCCATCAATCGTTGAATTGTAATCGAGTACGTAGATTTCGTTCAATGAGTATTACAGCAAAAAAAAACTAAAGTTAGCGAGCAGCAGTGTTGCCAAACGAAAAAATCAAGTACCGCGTAAATCCGAGTCCGCGTAAGTTGGGGTAGCATACGTAGGGATATTACAGTAGAGTAATATTGCTTTTATCTTTCACACAACTAATGACAAATCAAATCTATTTGTTCAAAGAATCTATAGAGACATTATAATGGTCAAGATGTCAAAACTAGTTAATAGTCCTTCAAGAATGGCTGCAGGTTGTCCAATAGAACACTACCCTGCAATAATGTACCGGACAGCAAGATGTGATGGTATAAGGGAAATAATACATGCTTTAATAGTGAGATAGTTCCCCACGTGCTGCAATTACACTAGCAACCCTTCTAGGCATATTTTCAACAAGGTTTTGATACACAACTATGGGTATTTGTGCCCCTTCCAGCTGCAAGAATGTCGCCAGCTCAGCTGTACATTTCGTACTTGGTTCTTTGGTCCGTAAGCGTAGCTCTACTCGTCCCACAAATGTTCTATGGGGGTTAGGTCGGAACTCTGAGCAGGCCAGGGAAGACGTTTTACATCCATATCTTGATACCACTGCTTGACAGAGGCTACAACATGACACGAAGCGTTGTCGTCCTGGAAGTAACATTCGTCCATTCCATAAAATTGCAAGAGTGTAGGAAGAACCCAATTGTACAAAATGTTCATGTAGGCGTAGGCGTTCAATTGACCAGGAACAACATGCAAAGGTCCCAGGCCATACCACCAAAAACACAATCAAACAAGTAGTCGGATTTTATGCAAATCCTCTTGCGTCTGGTCCATTATTGTACGGTAATGTATATACCTGTGCACTCCTTAAATGGTTAAAAATAGGTGGGAGATTACATTATTGTAGGGTCGTGTATATGCCTTTGTACTCCTTAAATGGTTTAAAACAGGGGTATTACATAAAAAAAACATTTATTTTTGAGGCGTTTTATGTCACACCCAAGATTTAGGAAACACAATACAAGTAACAATCATCCTTAAAACAATGTTGACTTCTGTATACCCTTGGGGATACCTCGCATCCCATAAAAAACTTTTATCTCGCAGAACATTAATGTGTTCGGTAACAGATGTCTAAAGTGACCGATACTCCCTGCACAAGGTCACATAAATCCAAGTCCCAGAACGCAACTACACTTATCAGTCTTTATTTTGACGCATAGTCCCCCTGCAGACCAACAATATATCTTACACCTCCTCTCAAAATAAGCATCATCCAACAGAATGCTCAATATCATTACGAACTGCCCATGTGCACAGATCTGGAAGGGCATCCCCAGATAAAAGATGTACCCTTTGTTCAGGGCCTGTGGGAGGGCCTTCAGGCCCCACTGGCCTAAGACAAGGCCCTCTCCTTATCGCCTGACAGCTAATGTGGGGTTATATTTATGAGGAGGGGCTACTGTTCCGCTTGACTTTCCTTCCTCTGCTAGCATTGCCGAAGAGTGCTCTTGCTATTATGCCAGCCAGGCTATCTTTCTTCCGGGGTTCTTTGTGGAGGGGTGCTTTTAAAAATTCTGCTGTGTGTAGTTGTTGCAGATTGCTCATTTCGGTGGTGGAAAAAAATTGTCTGGGTGATCAATTGGGGATGAATTAATCTTGTTTGGGATCGTATCTCTTTGCCAGTTTTTTCTGGGACTGAATTGGTTTCATAAATCAAAGCCGTGGGAGGTATAAAAAGCGGTTTTATTTTTGAAAATGGGAGGCGTCGTGTTATTTATTATGTGACTTGTGGGCATACAAATTGAGATAAGATATCTGGTAAGTTCTGAACAGGGAAGATGCAGTGGTACTTTTGGTACACATATTGTATTATTGGAATGAAATCCAGGCAGAGCTCCACATAGTAGGTTTCTGATACCATTGTTTTGTCTACAAAATGGCACTTTGGAAATAGTACACTTATAAACATTGTATCGACCTACACTGTTTAAAAACATTGTACGGAGTTACAATATTTCTGTTATTTTGGGATCACCTAAATTAAATTATTTAGCTTTAGTATGTTGACAATATTTGTGTCACGTCGGTTTTAGAGGGCTGTAGTTCT
Source organism: Metellina segmentata (assembly GCA_947359465.1). Lineage (NCBI taxonomy): Eukaryota > Metazoa > Arthropoda > Arachnida > Araneae > Tetragnathidae > Metellina > Metellina segmentata. The sequence goes on along the minus strand of OX375877.1, from coordinate 91,482,985 downwards.
AAATTCAATAGAAATATCACTGTTCAAATCAACGTTTATTACAGTATAATTTTAACCATTAAATACAGTGCAACCAAAACAAACCTTCTAATGAAATCGACAGAGCATGTGGGGAGTTACTATCGTAAAGTTGTTGGAAGTGTAAATCACATGGGCTTACACATCGACTTGGACTGATTGGCTAGCTATCGAAATACAAACTAATATTTTTATTCACGCTCGATACTTTCTCTTGCCAATCAATAATTTGTCCCACATTAGGATTCAGGCTTTTTTTTCATAATCACGCGACAAATCTTCAAACACAGCCATCGGAAGAAATAGCATGAATTTCCAGCACCTGCTCCGTCTATTTCAATAGAACGTCACTATTATGTCTTGACTGCTATTTATTATATTATATATGGCTGCTATTTTAACATTCTAAGAACTTAGAAATTTTGTTATCAGTTACTAATCCTGTTCGCTTTATCAGACTTCTACACGAAATTTTATCACAAATAATCTGAGCGAAATGCCTATCTTTTGTGTAACAATTTGAAACAAAATAAATTGTAAGCAATTAAAATACATTCAGAAGCTGTAACCATATAAATAGTATCCTTAATGTATTCTAAAAGCTGAAAGATTTTAACTTATATGAAAATTACGTTCAACACGAAAAAACTCTAAAACTCTTATAAAAAATCCCAGTCTGTATTAAATAATATAAAATTTGTTTTATCTACATTCATTTTTACAAAATGTATCGAAATAATTCAATTTTGCTTACATTTTTACAATATAACTCAGCAAGGAAATTAAAGTACATCTTGTACTTCAAGTAACTTTGTAAATTTTAAATGTGAACTGGAGTGAAAGTTTTCGTAATCTTCCTTTTCTCATGCCGACCAAACGGTATAGTGGTTAAGGTGTTAGCCTCTAGATCGGAAGGTTCCTGGTTCGAATCCGGGTCCGGGCATGGATGTTTGTAAGCGTATGGTGTAGAGGCGGCTGGTGCACCTTAAATCTGTCGTGGCCGAAAGTCCTCACGTTGGGTTGGCGTGGAAGTTTGGAGAGTGGGGTGCCAGCTCAGGTGTTGCTTCGTAATCTGACCGTGGTTCAAAATTACGAGGTGTTGTCCTCGGATCTTTCCCTTAAGGGACTGATCCCGGACCGTCGTCAATAGCCCGTTGTGTTGCTCTAGTACGACGTTAACTAAAAATTACCATTACCATTACCTTTTCTCATGAACGTACAATTAATTATTACACTGTTTAACTTAAACACATTGTGTTTGTTTTTCATCTTCGTTGCATGTAAGTCCCCCTCTGATGTATTTAATTAAACACAACGGGAATTAAAAAAGTATCTCCAGTGCATATATCTCGGCGTCTAACGACTATTTATACGCAAAAGTCAAAGTGTTAAGCCTCCTTAAATGGAAGAGAATCCATTACTTCAATTTCCATTGTCATTAAGGCAGATGTTCCGGGAAATAGTTAGGTTTTTTTACTTGCTCTTACGGGGGGCATTACTTATGTCTTGAACTTGTCGCCTTGCCAGCCAACAATTTACTAATGTGTGTTTTAGTATTGGAAAATGCTATCACCAAATGCAAGTCTTCCTCAAACTCTAAGTAATGAGCATGGTAACTAAAAAATAATTTCAAACACGTAGTTTATATTTTCTTGGTAAGCTGTTTTAAATTAAAGTATCTGCTAACTATTACTATTTCTTGGAGAAGTATATGTATATGTTCGTAACTTTCGATCAGAAAACTTATCATCGGGAAATGGTCTTTTAACTGTATGAAATGCAACTACTTTAGACGTGTGAGATTGGGTTTTCCTATCTCATTGCACAGCAGAGAAACTAAAAAGAGTTAATGGAGTGAGTGAGAGAATATATCTTTAATCAATAAGCTATAATTCATGCTTATGTTTCTAATGAAATCTTAGGACTAAAACTTAGGGTATTTTCTTGCTCAAAAATTTAAGAATCAGAACTCAAAGTGTGTCACAGTTGAGAAATATACTTTAAGAATTAAACAATACCATGTGAAAATTAAAAATTGCGTCAGCAGAGCGTCGGGCTCGCATCGGAAGGGTTGTGGGTTCTGTCCTCAGCGAAGCCTGCATTTCTGATGGTTGTGAGATCGGCGCTTAGACCTGGCTAAAGTGTTTTCGGGTTTTCTAATGGTGGCTGGGGCACGTTAAATAGGTCGTGATCACAAAGTCCCCCATGTTCCCATACCTCTGGGGGTACCTGATCAGGGGGTTATCGGCCTCAGATTGAGATCTAAATTACGATATGTGTGAGTGAATGGATGTGTGAAAGGGACCTTCCTGTAAAACGGATGAGTCATGTATGAAGAAGTCCAACCCTCCGGGGCAATTACACCCCCAATTGGCCCATATATTGCCCGCACGACAACAACAACAATTAGAAATTGCGCATTAGATACCGTGATAAATTTGAAAGTAATATTTTATGATTGATACTAAAATCTTGTTCAACAACAAAAAAAATACATACGAGGTATGTTCGGAAAGTAATAAGACTGCTTACGTGAAAGCATGTATTTACATTTTCTCTTTTATTCTACATTATCTTCCTCTAGGTTTCTTTGCAAGCCACACATCAACGGAGACCTTGTTCTATCTCTCTCTCCCTCTCTTCAAAAAAAGTGCTGGAACTCTTAAATCGAAACCGTGTAGAGTTCCTACGTTACAGCCTGTTTAATGGTTGCAATGTTTCTAAAGTGATGACCCTTGAGGTGAGTTTTAATCCTTGGAAATAAGAAGTCACAAGGACTCAAATCTGGAGAGTAGGGAGGCTGCGGAATCGCTGCAATGCTCTTCTTCTTCAAGTACTTGGTGACAGAGAATACCATGGTGGAGCATCCAACGATCTGTAATTTCAGGACCCACACGAACAACCCTTTTCCTTATCTTTTCAAGAACTTTGTAGAAATGTTGATTGACTGTTTGACCTTGTGGAACAAATTTTTTATGGAGAATGCCGCGGTGGTCGAAAAAACAAATCAACATCGATTTGATCTTGGACTTTCTCATACTTGCTTTCTTGTGACGGGGAGACTAACTTGTGTGCCACTCATGACTCTGCCGCTTCGTTTCTAGTTTGTACTTAACTTTTTAACTTTTCAAAAGTCTCAGTTGCAGTTTCTTTATTGGCTACGGCTATAGATATAGCAAGTGCAATTCTTTCGTGGCGCGATTTTTATAACTTTCAAGGTACAACTGCTGTAACGGTCATAGTCTAAATTCTTTCATGGCGTGATTTTTATAACTTTCAAGGTACAACAACTGGTGTAACGGTCATTAGTCTAAATTCTTTCTTGGCCCGATTCTTATAACACAACTGATGTATTGGCACTTGTCTAAATTCTCTCTTTGCGCGATCATGATACAACTGCTATACAGCCGTAGTAAAATTTTAAGTTTACAATAATTTCATTGCAAAATGTTTTTCGATGTTTCACCGTTCCATTTTCGTGACTAGTCTCCACTGCAAGCTCTTATGGAATGGGCTGCTGTACAGCACGTTATGATCGCATCGATTTCAAATTTGCACTGAAGTTCAAATACATACACACGTCTCAAGTATGTGTGTGTGCGTGCGTGTGTGTGTGTGTGTGTGTGTGTGTGTGTGTGTGTGTGTGTGTGTGTGTGTGTGTGTGTGTGTGTGTGTGTGTGTGTGTGTGTGTGTGTGTGTGTGTGTGTGTGTGTGTGTGTGTGTGTGTGTGTGTGTGTGTGTGTGTGTGTGTGTGTGTGTGTGTGTGTGTGTGTGTGTGTGTGTGTGTGTGTGTGTGTGTGTGTGTGTGTGTGTGTGTGTGTGTGTGTGTGTGTGTGTGTGTGTGTGTGTGTGTGTGTGTGTTCGGCTAGTCTCATTACTTTCTTGTCTGACCTCGTATATACCTCATATATAAATGGTAAATCACATGCAGTGAACACATACAGTGAAAAACGCTGTTAAACCTACAGGTGGTTTCCACCATATATCCCGTCTATATCAAGATCCAACCAATTATGCTAATGACGAGGCGTCTCGTCAACAAGATATTGACAATTCTTTTATGTCTGTATCTCAAGATCTGGTTAGTTTTCTTCTAATTATTAGGTATCTAGACCATCAAAATCTCGTTTTGATGATAACAAAATACCTCAAGACAACCACCTCAGGAGGGTTAAATATCGTGTATCATGTTTTCTGTGATAATTTATATAATTTAAGTTCTATACCTATATTACTTTAACTTATATGAAGTATAGTTTATAAATTGATGGAAAGAATGGCTTACCAAAATCTTATGTAGTATATGTTAGAAGGTTCTAACTTGCTATCATCGGCACAATCTGGTTTAAAAGATGTCAGTCCCCACCCAACACAACAGGTTGTTGTTGTTGTCGTGTGAGCCATATATGGCCTAATTGGGGGTGCCATTGCCCCGGAGGGTTGGACTTCTTCATACATGACACATCCGTTTTACAGGAAGGTCCCTTTCACATATCCATTCACTCACACATATCGTAATTTAGATCCCAATCTGATGCCGATAAACCCCTGATCAGGTACCCCCAGAGGTATTGATTTGGTATGGGAACATGGGGGACTTTGTGACCACGACCTATTTAACGTGCCCCAGCCACCATTAGCGAACACGACGGTCTTTAGCCAGGTCCAAGCGCCGATCACGCAACCATCAGAATTGCAGGCTCCGCTGAGGACAAAACCCACAAACCTTCCGATGCGAGCCCGACGCTCTACTGACTGAGCTACCGCGGCTCAACACAACAGATAAAAATACTATATACGGATACTAAAGACGCCTTGGATGGGAGTCAGACCTTGGAAGGGCTGATGCAAATATTAGAGGGTAATTGCTTGCTGGTTAAATTCGTCATAGTAATTCTGCTCTTGAATTTATCTTCTGCTAAATTGGTGATATATTACCAGTAGTTGGCAAATTGCGTGAGACCATGAGAGCTGTATTAAGTTTACGGGTATACATTTTTATGAAACGTATGATTTTACAGATGAATGTAAATGCATGTCAGCAATTTTGAAATGTGGAAATGAGAGGAAGACATGTCTGTTATCACAGAGCTTAGGATAATTTTGAAAGTGATATGCAATTCACTGGAAATTTAACTACTTCATAGTGAAACATCCGATTGTGTCGAGTGCCATCTGGAATTTGTTGGAAGAGACATCTAGCTTGTTAGGAACCGTAATCACGTCATTCGGCTCACCATTTGTAGCAGTGTGTGGAGACAGTACAAGTTCAGTCTACCAAAAGGTGCATAGTTGTTTGTGGTTGATACTCGTTGCACTGCCCTTCGTACTACTCTATTGTCACTTAATTTTTTGCAGTGGTGGCTCAAGTTCGCAACGAATGTGCTGAATGGTCGAGTTAAAATAGAAAAATTATAAAAACAGAGCTCTAAAAATTGAAATGGACATTTTTTTTTATGTTCAATTATAGAAAGTAATTTTCTTTACATGTATAGAGAATACATAATTACACGGAACCAATTCTAAGCCCGCAAAATATTCTTTTTTAAGTCTGATAACTAACTATTGATATCTGATCTGATACTAACCATCGACTTTCGATTGAGTACGAATAAATATAAAGAATGTATTAAGTTTATCAATGGATTCCAAGAGTACATTCTATAAGAATCTTACTTTATGATAGATTAAGTGTATGCTAAAAATTACTTTTCCAGTGTACAAGCCTTTATATAGAGTACAGTTTAAAATAATTCATGTCGACTACAAGTTGCAAGGTACATCTAACGTGTATGAATTCTGCGTAAAAGTGCTCCAAAAATTTAAGATTGCCTCTAAATAAATCAGAAAAGAAGCCAAAAGGAAACTCTTAATGCTTCCCTTAAGATACCCAAGTCTGTGGGCACAATACGCATTTACTAAGTGTAAGAAACAAGCTCCTTATATGAATTTCTTATGATACGTGAAATAAGCTCGAATAACGAGTAAGTTGCTCACAGTTTGATACATTTTTTAAAAGTCGCTCGCTTTTTCTTTGTGATGAATTTCATAGTATGATACTCCAGAAGGGCTGTAGATCTTTCTACCTGAATAAAAGTATTTTATAAATCTCTCAAATTATTTTTTTAGATACTATCTTTTCCCGCTTAGTGAAACAAGTACCTATTTTTTCGTTGGGACTCAAAAGTAAGGTTTTATAGCAAACAATTTCAATGTTCTTTTCTTTAGTTCTTCAAAAAGTTTCAGGAAAACCTGTACAGTATACATTCATATTACTATTAGAAAGTTGATTAAACATTTGATTAAGAATTTGACGATAATAGTGAAATGGGAAAGTTCAACTTTAAAAATATGAAGAGAAATATACTCTATAACAAAAAAATCGACTCACCAAGAAGGAGTTGTGCCGAGCTCGATCAAGTTGGAACGGCGCTAACTGGGGACGTATAGCCTTTAGTTACGAGTTCCGTTTCCAACTGTGCCCTGACGACAACCACAGACGTGTCTGGAAACGTTCAGGGTAGCGTGGGGATCCTGCCCTTACTATCGCATACCACACATGCCCACAACAGGGCGTTATGGTCTAGGATGCCATCTCCTTTGATAGCCGGTTCCGTTTGGTAGACATTTCTGGCACACTTACAGCACAGCAGTACGAAGACGACATTCTACGACCGCTTGTTACCGTTACTTTTGCGACACCACGGACTTGCTTTCCAACAAGATAATGCCCGGCCGCACACGGCTCGTGTTGCTATGAATTGTCTTCAAGCTTTTCCAACACTTCCTTGACCAGCTAGGTCTAATGATTTTTCTCCCATAGAACACATTTGGGACATTATGGGAAGGCGATTGCAACCATCCCGAAATGTTGACCATTTAGCCCGACGGTTGGAGACAATTTGGCAAGAAATTCCTCAGGCCACCATCCGGGAACTTTTTCAGTCTATGCCACGCCGTGTTACAGCTTGCCTCCAGGCCAGAGGTGGACCAACGCCTAATTGACTTCCTCCCTTTTGTAACGGTCAAACTCTGAAATAAATCATTCAATTGTTCTGAAATTTTAATCGTTTGTTTTTCTATGTATGTTCTTCACATCCACCAATTTTTATAGCTTCTTGGTACGTCTATTTGTTTGTTATAGAGTGTAGTTTCATGGATGTGTGCTTAATCTTCCCAGTGTTTCGACCAGTTTTATCATCCAAGATATATCGTCCAAGATCTGAATAATTTATTAAGAACGAGATATCTCGACGTGACATAATTGCCCTATTACTCGAAGTTGGAATGAAAATCTAGTAGGAAAAACAAATTGTCCTTAGCCCAGAAATTATGACACTTTGAAACAGGTATTTTCATTAGAATCTGGCAGTTTTTGACGCGAAGATAAACCACCAAGAGGGTTAAATTAATAGAATAAGACATTCAGAATCTGAAATTTGAATAATGTAGTGATTTAAAACAAATTTTTTAGATTTATTTATATAGTAAACGAGATACTCAGGCACGTAAGAGATGAAATATGAAACAACGCAAAGGAATAAAACACCTTAACAATGAAACTATGTGTGTCCGACGAGAAAACAGTTGACCTTAAGCCAATCAATTTTTTAATAGATGTGAAAAGTCGTTAGGTATATGACTTCCATAATCAAAAGCATAAATGGCGATTCCAGTAGGTGGTTTTCTTTTCAAAAGCTCATTTTCACTGCTGTTGCTTACGGTATCGAACGATAAAATAAGGACCAAAATCCGCACTAAAGACGCCATTGATGGAAGCACTTTGTTTAAGTTCCCATCTATCACTTTATTTGAAAACATACTCTTCCAAATCGACTTGACCTCATTGCCTCCTTGCGGGAGCTGAACTGTACCTATGAATTATTAATGCTAAGTGAACACAAACTATTTTTCAAAACAATTTTACGTCTCTTAGATGTTATAGCGGTTTCTTCGAAAGTAAGAAATATCATTATCTTCCCAAATTTAAAAAAAAAAGCCTAGATATTTCGCAAGCGTGTTTTGAAGAATTCGAACTATTCCCAAAGCATATTTTCTAAACATTTTTATTTCTCAGAAATGCCATGCACACTGCATTTGAATCATTGTAACAAATAATTCTATTCATTAAGATGTCCAATCAACATCGTATTCTTGAATTCCATTCACTAAACTAAAGAAAATAATCGCTTGTCCAGACATTATGAAGAATAATTAAATTATGAAATTAATTATAATCATTCTTTTAATAACCATTCGTAGCCTTTTTTTACAAGAACTAAATCCGGAATATTTCTTCCTGCTGAAGACAGATATTTCTATTAATTAAACATTGAACTAAATAAATTCTAATGCAGTTACTTTCAGACAAGGCTTATTATTTGACTGACAGTGTAAACCGTGTTACTATGTATTCTATACCATGCCTTGTTAGGAATATGCATATAAATCTTTTAATAATTCGCTGCAAAGTATTTCAAAGTATTAATGGTATAAAATTATTCATCGTGAACATTAATTAATACGCAAATTAAATCTCCCACTTTAAGTTGACGCTATACAAGTTATAACTTTAGTAACACTCTTAGAAAATGCAATCTAATTCTGTAAATCTAGCTTCTTAATACTGTTTATTAAATCTGTCTTCTTTAATACTTATCAAAAACTAAGATATCTGAAATCCTGCGATTAAAACGTCTAAGAATGTATGAAATGCAATGGAGATAAATAAATTCGATCGATGATATCGATTTAATAATCAATATTCTAATATCTCTGGTTATGCACTGGCTATGTTTATGAGTTAAATGTAGCCAGCTTAGCAAGGTAAACACCGCCCAGACCATATAATGGAAATATAAGTAGACTTGAAGATTGTAATGAGGGAAGCTTCAAAACTGTGACCAGCATGTCCATTAGTAATCACGTATCAGCTCTGTGAAAAATTGACTTGGTTGACAAATCTCGACTTGTTTCGATCTGTAACATCTTTTGATAGGGTAGGTGGGGGAATGTGCATTACAATAGACTGGTAATAAAAATTGTGAAATCTGCAATCTTCTAGTATCGTGCGTGGAAACAATCAGATGATGAATAGATGGATTGGTGTCTTTTCCCGTAACGTGGACTGTGAATGTTCAGTTCGTTTCCTTTCGATAGACTGAAGTAGCCTAAGCATCATTTTACTGTAGTACAAAGTCCCAAATACGGACGTCCAAAATCCGGAATAGTCCAAAAAGTTGATATTTTGCTAACAGGCGTTTTCTTGTTTGTTTTTTTTCCCCGCTTTTTTACATCTTTTTTCAATTATCAATTTTTAAAGAACAAGGAGTTAAACCTGGACCTAATTGATGAAACAACGCAAAATAATGTACATGTTCAGAATAAATACCACACAGAAAAATTGGAAAATTAGCCAGTAAAATTTGTTGCATTATATTAGAAAGGTTGTTTTTCCTTTTTTTTAAATTATTCCTATTTATATGTCTGCTATTTTACTATTGCAAACGCGAAATTCGCGCGGAGGGTTTAGACCAAGGTTTTTAGACAACAAATGCAAATAATCCGAAATCCGATATGGCCGAGGTCCGGAGGATTCCGGATTTTGGACTTTGTACTGTACAAGTTTGGGTCGCATGATTCTGGGCACAATAAAAGGTTACCATTGTTCACTCTACCTTTGTATTTTCTTATCGTGCAGCCGCCCTGGAATCAATTCCCATGACAGTTTTTGCAACAAATTAATGTTTTTGTAACAGACATTCGCGTTTGATTTATATATTCAATTGAATTCACACACACAACACATACAATAGAGGAAAATTTTCTTTAATTTCCAACAATTGTCTTTTGGGACAACAAGGGGTGAACTGACTGTTGCTTGTGAAGAAGCGCCCAATGGGTGAGCCATCACCTTTACGAATAGGGACAATCATCTATATCCATACGTTTACAAATCGATATTACAAAGCACTATCTACTGGGTAGCAGACAACCACTATACCAGTTAGGTGGTTAAATAAAGGTAATAGATTCAACAAAAACGTCATGCAATTTCTTGAGCAAGAAGTACAATAACAATACCTTAAAAAGTGAATTTTCATTGAAGAGAAGTTAAATGGTTACGTAAGTGTACTGTTCCTTCCTCTAATAAACATTTGCAGTAAAGCTTCACGTAGGATAAAAACTGAATGAAAGTGAAAAGCGAATCCAGCTTAGGTTTTTGATGTATAGACACCCAGGCAATGCTGTGTAATCGAAACTCCTTTAACCATAAGCAAAAGTGTATTTTTTAAATAAATATTTCTTGAAAACGGCACGTTCCTTTGCATTTGTATATATTTCTCTAGGGAAGTACTATCATACATAAAATAAAGTATACTATCTTCGATTGGGCCGACCAACCGGTCTAGTGGTCAAGGTGTTGGCCTCTGGATCGGAAGGTTCCTGGTTCGAATCAGGGTCAGGGCATGGATGTAAATTGTACTGTCCTTTGTTAGGGACAATGATGGTCCATCACTTCTGGCCTTGTATAAGGCTACAATGACTTCGGTCTATTCTGTACTGTATTTGTCTTTGCACAATCTGTACCCAGCCTTGCCATTGAAAAAAAAAATCTTCTATTGGAAAGTATTCTATTTTATTGACTTGGGTTTGGTTACTTAACTGTTTCTTGTATGATGATCACTGTGGTAAGTGTTCCCATTTGACAGCTCATCAGATGATCTGTTTTAATTATTATTTTGTATACTTTATTAATTTGTTAGTTTCTCACTTTTGTTATTTATGTTTTTTGTCGAGTAATCTCCCCTAAAAGATTCATCTATAGGATAAAAGAAATTTCTAATTTTCTACCTTACCTCAAATGCTTCTTTGTCGACAACTTGTTAATTTTCTGTTTCATCTCATGGGATGGATAATAGGGATTAGTGTCCTGATAATAGCTGCTGAGAATCGAAATGTGTTTCAAAGTGTTGTAATACTAAGCTTATAAAGATCAATACTTCTTTTAAAAGATTCATCTATAGGTTAAAGTAATTTCTGTTTTTCATTTTCCACAAAAACGTCACTATTAGCAACTTCCTAATTTTATTTCGTCTCATGTGATCTATATTATAGATTTGGTAATGGCTTCTGTGAATCGAAATGTGTTTCGAAAGGTCAAAACACAAAGCCCATAAAAGTCGATGTTTCTCTTAAAAGATTCATCTATAGGATAGAAGTATTCGCCAATTTTTCCCTCTTTTCCCAAAAAACTTCTATATCAGCAACTTCATGAATTGCAGTCTCCTCCCATGCGATGTGAATAATAGATTTGTGTCTTGATTACTTCCTGTGAATCAAAATACAAAGGGTCAAGCACAAAGTCCATAAAAGACAAGGCTTCCCTTAACCCTCCTTGTGGTCGTCTCGACGAGGCAATACCATTAGCAAAAGTGACAATATGTTGATGATCGAGATATCTCGTCAGTAAAAAAATTATTAGATCTAGATCTTGTCTTCGCCAAAAAATTGACAATATTTTGGTACCGAGATATCTCGTCGTAAGAAAAAAAATTAGAATCTTGATGGAAGGGTGATCTTGTCGAAACCACTTGGAAGGTTCATCTATACTACAGATTAAAGATTCATCTATACTACAGATGAAAGCTTCATCTATACTACAGATGAAAGATTCATCTATACTGCCGATGAAAGATTCATCTATACTGCCGATGAAAGATTCATCTATACTACAGATGAAAGATTCATCTATACTACAGATGAAAGATTCATTTATACTACAGATGAAAGATTCATTTATAGTACAGATGAAAGATTCATCTATACTACAAATCTTTCAGAGATAGAATCATTTAACTTTCCAAGTACCTATAGATTCTATAGGATAGATGGCAATTTCAATTTTCGCCTTTCGACAAAACCTTCCCTATCAGCAACTTCCTAATTTTCTCTTTCGTCTCACGATAGATACACTCCCCCTTCTTAGACTCAAGTTCATTACCATTCCACAAGGGCTTCTCTTTCTTCCCTAGGGGGAAACTGAATAGGGAAAACCGATCTCGTCTCTTACTCTTCACTCCACTGACCCCAGGATGTCAAGTAAGGGGGAAATAATCCCTCCAGTAGGAAGTAGCGAAAGAGATTTTCCAGGATTCCCCTTCTTCGAGGAGATTATGTGCGAATGGAATAAATCTCTGTCCACCACTTGGAGGCAGCTTTGGGGCCACCCCTCTGTTTAAAGGGGAGAAGGAATTCATCTCGGAGCAAAAACCTCGTTATGACGTCACCGTGATGAATGACATGTCGAGACGTGCCCGGTTTCGGAATTCCATTCCCGTGTTTTCGCAAAGGAACCAAGAGGAGAGGAGGAATTGAAAAGTTCCGGGAATATTGGAAGGAATTAGTTGATGAAATATTTATTAAGATGGAGAGGGTTCTGTTCATGATTTGTTTTGTTCGTGGAGAGATGAGGGGGGAAACAGTATCGCTTATGAGTGGTTGACATAAAATCAATGATATAAAATTTTGATATCAATGGATTTCCGAATTGATTTTTTCCAAAGCTTTGATATCAAGGTTTTCAAGTGATCTGCAAGACTCGCATCCCCTTGAAATGATCAGTATTGTTAATCCTCAGTCAAGTGAAAATGTTGACTACTTCAATGAACAACAAGCCAGGTATGAAGGGGAACTTAAATAAAACTTCAACAAAAATTAAATAAACATAATACGTCCTGACTAGTCTACCAGCAGAATCTTTTCTCAAAAAATAGAAAAGGCTTATAATTAATTCTAATATTCCAATCTTGCTTGATCGCAGCATTCAAAAGATAATTAATTTGCCGCCAGCACACATAGTTCGACTGAAATAAAAAACTAATTTAGATTGGTCCATTGCCAGAGCCACGTGACTTAATTTCATACGTAAACTGATACCACCACGCAATCAATACTTTGTTTATTTATCATTCGGTCGTCATTTATTATCGTTAGTCCACTGGACAAACGACCTTAGACAGAGAACAGAAGTACAAAATACAAATTATCCAAACAGTAAGTATATAAATAACAACAAAAAGTCAAGTGCAATAAGGCTGTTAAGCGGAAAACGTACGGTTTCTATCATCTGACCAATGGTAGAAAAGAACATCACCAAACAGTGCGGGCCATTCAGACGGATCAGAAATGTTCACAACAGCGCTCTCTCAGGGAGGGGACAGAATAGATTAGAAAATATTCCAATATGATGCAAATGAGCGGTAAAACAGTTGCATTCTGTCACTAGATGAAAAGCGGCAACAGTCTTTTCCACAGACGATCCGTCAGATCAGCAAACAGCTTCTTCCATGGTTTTTCTCTTATTCGATTAGCGAAGTTGGATATGAAATCATTTTTTATTTGTATGCGAAGTGACCTTACCTATAGACTCGAACTCCAAGGCAACGCTTGCGACAAAGTCTATCAGTTTGCAGCTTATAAAACAACCTTTGAAGTCAATACTTGGTTCAAATGCTTTTGTAAGTAGCCGTATTATGTCCAAAATTAGATTAAAAACAGATGGTCTAAAATAATATCTTTATGTAGGTAGGTGAGGGGTTACATTTCCAGCCTTTTTCAGTAGTATTCAACTTCCTATTTCACGTATCCTCTAGAAATGTGTATGTAAATGACGTAACGCTTGTAATATGAATGAGATAAAAACTATAGTTGTGTTATAACTATGGGAATAAAATAAAATACATCTATCTTTTAAATTTAGTATTCATAAATTATGCACATGGATAAACAGAAATTGATTAACATCGTTTCAAATGGACTAATTAGACCCAGGGCCGTTCTTATGTAGTGAATGGGTACTCCACTTGGACATCGACGGGAAAAATAGAAACGGCCGAAAACCAGTGCCTCCAATTTTAAATAAAAATGTCTACTAATAAATATTCCAATGTTTGTGAGTTCCCCTGCTTACTATTTGTCGATATTTTAGGTTCATCTAGAAATTGTGATAAAAAGGCAGATGAATTTGCATAGCTTGCATTAACTTATCTGCATTCCTTACAGTACAATATTCAGAAGCTCTGCGAAGAGATATCTTATTGAAATTTGCAAGTGGGCCACTGATGCCTCAGGAATATTACTGACAAGACTAATCATTCCCCTTGTTAAATTTTAATTAACGTCGTACTAGAGCTACTGACAACGTACAAGAGCAACGGCCTATTGACGACGGTCCGGGATCAATTCCGAGGACAACACCTCGCAATTTTGAACCACGGTCAGATGACGAGGTAACACCTAAGCTGACATCCCACTCTCCAAACTCATTCCCCTTGAGACTGGTTATAATTTGCAGTATTTTTTAAATAACTACTAAACCGTCGCAATTTTTATAAGACAAAAAAGTCTATAGACTCTCGAAAATAACTTAGTTGCAGAACTACCGTCATTCAACGAGTCCTGCACCTCAAGAAGAAACAAAACCCCTCCCGAATGACATCAGCAGTTCAGAAGTGTATTCAGGGATTGTAGATTTATTTTCCAATTGCCCTTAAAGACACATGAATCTGCATAGCTTACATTAACTTATCTGCATTACCTTACAGTACAATATTCAAAAAGCAACTAATCAAAGGAGATTGTTTGGAAAACAAAGTGATTCTAACATAGAGAAGACAGCTTGTTGTGGTTTTGCACGTGGGCGACTGCTGCCTCAGGAATGGTCCCGATAGGATCAATCATTCCTCTGGAGACTCGTTAACATTTGCATTATTTGTACGAAATAAAAATGTCCAGACTCTCAAAAACAACACAGTTGCAGAACTTCCTTCAATTAATGTGTCCGCTCACCTCACGCAAGAAACAAAATCCCAGCAGTCCAGAAAAATCAACCGACCAAAAAAATTCCTGTCATGACAAATGCAATTAGCTTCTTTCGCAGAATCCCAAGCAGGAAGAAACCCACACAGCGAATCCCTGCTCCCCTCTGCAGACATTTCAATAACACTCTCTGCGTCGACTGCGCTTGTGGCCAAACCCACATTAGATATCAACACCTCTGTGGTATAATTATGTTTGAATTGCAGCTACACCCAATGTCGGTATTGATGAAAACACAAAAAGCGGGACCCCGTGCGTAGATCCAACTGTCATTAGGACTCTAAGCTAATGAATATTTAAACTGCCTCCGGGAACAGCTTTGACTGGTCCTTCTCGAGTCTGCGCCATTTTTTAAACAAACACCAGAAAGATGGAATACTATCTTGATTCGAGACTTGTAATCAAGTTACGTTATAAATGATTCAGGGGCGTATGCTGCCGAGCCGAACAGGGTGTCGTTCTAAATTCGAACCATGTCGCACAAAAAAGTGTCACAAATTAGAGGGTTGAGAGCAAGAAGTGATGATTCCTAATGATATATATGTGCAAGGCGCGTATGTTGATGTATGTCGGGATCTCGTATCAAAGGAAGGTTAAACTGTTCTTCTCACAACGTAGCTTATTTTATTTCCTATCTGATAACATCGAATGGGCTTCCGTACAAACAGTCGTATAATCAAATGAAGAAATAAATTATTTAGATTCTAATTATAAATTTCATTTGTCGAGATATTTTATCATCTCTTCAATTTATTATGTACACGGTAATGATTTATATGGGAAGAAAACATCGGAATGTTTGATAATTAAGTTGGCTAATAAGTGTGTGGATGGTATTTTACCATGATTTATGACTAATTGGTCTTACTGGACATGTGGGTCAATAAAGTAGCACCCAGCACATAATTAAGGAAGGGAATATTTCTTCAGTTAACATATCGCACCCCGGAAAGAAAAGTGACGCAACTCAAAATTGCAGAATTTGAGAAACATCAGCTCAAAGGATACTTTAAAACTTGTATTGAAGTAATATAAACTTCTTTTGAATTTTAGGTAAATATTTATATTTTTAAATTCTATTATATTCTATAGAATAGTAATATAACACGCACCTCATACATATTTTTGAATGACATAACATCAAAATTTTTATCTTTTGAGTTGTGTCACTTTTCTTACCGCACAGTCATATTATGACTGTGCGGTACTTTCACCACATCGTAGACGACTGTAAAACTTTAATTGAAAGAACCGATTATAAAGTGCAACGTGAAAGAACTAGCAAAACGAATCTCAAATAAGAATGGAAACCAATTTATCTGGTGAAGAGAGGAGTGGAGCATATCGTGTTCTATTCATCGACTTTCTAATTAAATAAACAGAGCATGTAGGCGGAGTCGCTGTCGTAAAATTTCTGAAAGGTAAATCATTTGGGCTAGTACCGACTAGGGTTTTTGATTACTGTGGATAATCGCCTTATCAACAACTCAGAATTCATTCTTTTCCCACAACCACGTGACAGATCTTCAAACCGAGCGAAATAACATAAAGCTCCTGGCATATGCGTCTATTTTATTACAATGTCGATGATTCTATGCAGGAGAGAACTTTTAAAGATTATTTTAACAAAACTATTGGTTTCGAAATCAGGGAATTTATTCTACCTGATTCCACCTTCGATTCCTTTTTTTACACACACATACACATATATATATATATATATATATATATATATATATATATATATATATATATATATATATATATATATATATATATATATATAATCATTTAGTAAAGTGTAATGAAAATAGAAGTGTTCACTAATTAAGTTTTTTCTGTACCATTTTGAAAGCACAGCAGAATCAAAGTGTCTGCCAATTTTGATTTAAAATAAAGTAAGCATTATATATATATATAGTAGTGATGTTAACGCCTCATTCCGAATGGTAAAATATTTTTATTTAATTCATGTTCTTTAATCGCACCCAATATTTCATATTCTTAAATCAGTATCAGAATTTATGCATTGTCATCATCTATCGATGTTCATTTACTAGAATAAGTAGCAACTAGAATACAAGAACAACTGTTCTTATAACCTATCTCACTCGCAGAATGGACGTAGTCCGCGTAGTATCTCGCATATCTCTATTCAATAAAATTGTTTGTATAACTAACATCGCATTTACTTTTTCTCAAAATATTATCGCATCGCATTTACCATATCGTAATCATCACCATAAAATGTATAATGGATATGAGCTATTCATCTGAAATCTATCTATTCGTACTTGTTTATCAAATACATTGCAAAATTAGGTATTGTGTGGGTTTGGAAGGTTTGACTCTAAGGTGCTCTTGTTTGGTTGAGACTCAAAGGCCTTCCGAAACAAATGTTCCTGTAATCCCATATAGCCCTCGGGACAAATCTTCTATGCACAATTCAAACCGAAACCAAACAACTGACCTGAATTCCCGAATCTAGTTTCCATATTGAACCTATCTATAAACTTCCTTCAAATAAACTTCACCAACTTCAACTTTTGATGGACTTCTAGAAAATTTTTTTAATTAATGAGACTAAATAAAGGGTTTTGCTGTGGTAATCATTATCCTTCGACTGTTTACGACTATTTTACGTAAACAATCCCCTCACATTGAACTTTCTGACTCTTCCCAATGTACATTTTCTGATTTTTGTCACTCCCATATAAATACCCACTTTTCTAGTACTTTTAATAACCTTTAATTTTAAAATATCCGAAATAATTGGTATCATTAAGTTAGTGGCGTAATTACCTTTCCAGATTTGTTTTACACTACACTAGACAATGTTCCTGTGGAGAAGGGAACAGCGACCCTTACGCACTTGCCTGCCCTCTGGTCCAAATGTTCCAGGCCATTATACCGGCAAAAAGATTACTTGAACATAACACAAGACAAAGGGGTCCAATTCCGGCTGATTTGGTTCGATTCCTGGACAACGAGGAAGAAAATCTGCTCGGGTGGGAACACTTCATCCTCTCCATAGAAACATCTTGATTCATTGAGCACCTTTTGCAGCTCATCCCTCCCTTTCATCCTATCGGGAGCTGTTTTATCTGTTTTCATTACCCCCCCCTATGGGTTAAATAGCCGTAAACCCTCCCCCCCCCCCAAAAAAAAAAAAAAAAAAAGGTTGTCAACACAGATTGGCTATTTTATTGTCAGTTGTACATTGTCTCTCAGGCATTTAAAATCATTTCAATTCAAGAATTAACGCTCATTAAATTAAGGTTTATATTCGTGTCAAAAATTGCCCTATAGTGTACAGCCTCTGGTGTAAAAACTTGTTCCAAACTATCACCAGATCTGGGAAAGGACAATTTGTTCTTCTTACTTGAATCTTTCTTCCCTTTGGGATAATACGGTAGTTTTGACTCAACGAGATATCTCGTCCTTAGTAAAATTGACCAGATCTTGGACGAGATATCTTGTCGAAACACGTATGAAATATATATTGATCGTATTTAATTTAATAGAAAACGATTATTTGTGTGTGTATGTTTTTATTATTATTTATAGAAAAATACAATTACCCCTCTGAGGAGCATGAGGTTTCCGAGTAGTTTAAAAACAGTGAGGCACTGTTTTTACCCTCACAGCATACACACAATGGCTAAATAACCACAGCTATTGGTTGAAAGAATCATAGATCCTATTGGTTAAGGGACATCACGAGGTTTCCGGGTTGTGCAATATTGTTTTTACACCACAGCACACACAATGACTAAATAACTTTTAGACGATAACATGATCCAGATCTAGTCCGTTCTTTTACTGACGAGAATCTTGTCCATCAAGGTCCGGTTGTATCATACAGATGGCCAGTTAATGACGAAATATCTCGTCGAAGCAACTACCAGGAGGTTCAAGTAAGCTCGAAATTCTAAACCGGAACAGCATGGAAGACAATACCACATACTGTGTTCCAAACATTGTTCTTCTGCTCTAAAAGCAACAGTGTCGAAAAACACCACAAATTCGGAATGATACTAGTCTAAGCCTGTTTTCCAGAAACACGAAATCAAATATTGCGGTAGATATTTCTTTTTATGTGAAAGAAAAGTCGTAAAAGAGAGTACACCGAAAGAGTTTTGACAAAGTCGCTGTCATTATGAAGCCATAAAATGGCGATCATCAAGCGAGGAGGAAAATCTTAGATTTCGATCATCAATTCTTCCCACGTTGTCGGAAGTCGAGACTATAGTGTGGCATGTCCAATCTCGTAAAAGATTAAGACTTGGATCAAGAAAAATGAAAGAACACATAAGACAAGTCCTTAGAAGCAACGTTATTTGAAGTGATCGTGAAATATACAACTACCAGGCCACAGGGAGGTTTGATAACAACTATTTACGATCGATTCCACAATAAGAGATTTATTACTCTCCTTTTGAGAACAGAAATGTAATTTTATTTAATGCATACAAATAAAAAGCAGATATCTCTATGAGGAATTGCATAAAAGTTCATATATTATGGAGATAAGAGATACTCGTTAACCCTCCAAGTGGTTTGTCTTCATCGTGATATTGCCGACTTTTTTATGTTGACGAGATCGAGGTCTGGTCAGTTTTCTTTTAATGACAAGATATCTTGTCCTTCAAGATCTTATTAGTTTTACTAATGACTAGATGATTCGCCAAGAGCACCAATCACCATGAGGGTTACTATGTATTCATACTGAAAAACTTGGTTAAATTCAGAAGTTTGACTAAATTGAAGAACCCCCAACCAAAGAAGACGTAATAAAATCGTCTAAGAAAACTTACATATGCTATTGAATTGGTACAGTCGCCGTATTAATGGCGATTTCACGATGTCTTGTACAGTCAGTACCAGCTATATGGTCACCCTATTATAAGGTCACCCCGCTTATAGGGTCAGTTTTCTAAAGTCCCGTCTAACTTACTAGGGAACATGTGTTAAAGTGCACCGACTATATTGTCATTTTATTTTCCTGGCTATCGGTTATGTGGTCGGTTTTTATCTTTTCAATGAGGTTATCCAGGTCTTTTTGCTGAAAAATAGTAATTGTTATAACATTTCTTGAGGCGGGGAGCAACACAAGGAATGACCACAAGATAAAAAGTCCTCGAAAGGTATGAATCTGCTTACGTCTTTAACGTTGATGAATGCGGACTTTTTTATAGGATCTTAACAGACAGAACTCTTTGTTTCAAAGGTGAAAAATGTGTAGGGGGAAAGAAAAGTAAGGAACGCTTCACCGTGTAAGTGCAGTAGGCCTCGGCGTTGAGCTTACCATGAATGTGGTCCAAGGTCCCAGTCCATACCAGGAGAAACACCCCCAGACCATAACTCCACCTCCGCCAAACTTTACTGTGGGCACAATGCATTCTGGCAGGAGGCATTCTCCAGGCAGACGCCAGACCCTACCATCCGAATGATAGAGGGTGAACCTTGATTCGTCGCTCCAGAGAGAACCCGTTTAATATAATTGTTTTTTAAAGTGTTCTTAAAAGTTTGATTATTTCTTTCTGAGCACAATATTCTGATAGATGAATATAATCCTGCCATAATTAAATAGTGTAGTATTGTTCCGCATATATGGTCATCCCGCTTAAATGGTCTGATTTTTTTGGACCGCTGACCATATAACCGATACTGTCTGTATAAACCAGCGAAGCAATATACATAAAATAAACATTATAAAAACAGCAAGAATAGAAAGTAAATAACAAATATTCTTAGCCTTAGAGTGATTCTTATAACTTTCAAGGTATAACTGTTGTAACGGCCGCGTAGACTAAATTCTTTCTTAGAGCGATCATGGTTTAACTGCTGTACTAGTAGTAGTCTAAAGGTTAAAGAGAATTATAAAAATGTTCTACGGTGCAATTGAAAAAGATATTCTCCAAAGTCTCTTCTTCATCAAGGTAAATAATACCCTTGTTGGAGTCATCCAGATTAAAACGATTCACATAGGCCTGAGTTTGAGTAGGCGTTAATTATTTTACAATCAACTTTGTTGTCACTATAAGATTATCTTTATTAAATAAATAATAATAAACGTAGATAGGATTTTATTATATGGAACAGTGTTCTTTCTTCTGTTGCACAGTAATTTAAAACGAATATTTGCATTTTTTTAAATAAATTTTAAAATTAAAATTTGGCCTCTAAAATTTTACCCCTTATTTAAAAATGTCTAAATCTTTATTTTATTTTTAAAAACTAATACATGTTTTTCTGTAAATACTACAGCGAGGACACTAAAATGAAAGACAGAATTTGGGTTAATTTTGGTCAAAATCGGTTAGCATACTCAGATATAATGTTTTCTAGACACAAGGCAATTGCAGTCTCTGTCGTCTAAGCAAAAAACATTCAAGTAGGTACAATTTTAGATAAATTTTGCTAAGAGAAGATAATTTAACATTCTTAAAAAGTTGAACATAATCTTTTAAAATTCGAAGGAAAACTTTATCATAATCTTATTCCATAAAATGCTAGATTCTGCTGTGTTTCCTTGACTATTGAAGTTTTGATTGGTTTTGTGACGTCACGAGTAGGTGGAGTTTCAAATTGTTTCGATTTGTTGTTTGATGTCACGAGCGAAACGAGATACAAAATATCAAAAATCATTACATTCGAAATCGCCATAGAAATAACATTGAGTACAAAACGATTGACATATGCAGCACATATTGTTTTACGAGTGTTGATCAAAAATTAAGTTTTCCAATAATACTGTTTTACCAGTATTGCTCAAAAAGCAACACGATGCGAAAGCAAAGCAATTTGACAGATAGTGGTGGGAAAAGGTTTATATTGTAGTTGACACAATGGGGTGAAGAAAGGCTTATGCACAATCAGTGACCACGCAATGTCAAGTTTAAAAATATATATATAAATGAAGTTTGACCAAAAGAGAGAAATAAATTTTGTTCTGCAGGTATTGTATGACAGGTCATTTATCCTAGTGTATTTATATTTTTCAAAGGTAGACACACATGCGATAAAACCTTCAAAATGCGCATATGTTCTGTTGGCGCTAAATAAATTTTGGGAGACAATGATAGACACAGGGGAAATAGTGAGATATTGGTGTGCAAAAATAGAGTATAATGTGGTAAATAATTTTGTTTCGTAAAAATGTGTTAAGCAAATACTTATCCACTTAACAGTAGACATACTTCTTAAATATTATCCTCCCATAGACTTACAGTGGTACATTGTCATTAAACATTTTAACTAACTAGAGGACCCAACTGCAATGAGTTGACTAGAGATTTGAAGATGCTACCGAAAATAGCGTCTCTTGTAGACAAATTGAGATAACACGACAGAGTGGTTATCCTTCTCATTAGTGATTATTTTTAACTGTAATCATTGATTTGATATTAATTACTAATAGTTGAAATCACTAATGTGTTTTTAACGAATTTTTTTTATTTCACTAATTTTATTTTTTAAGTATCTTTATTTCAGTTTCGAGTTGTTTTATTTATAGACCATCTTCTTGAAATTTTTTCTACGCGCACATAATTATCTGAATACAGTTAATTAAAAAAAAATATAGGCACAGCAATTCATTACAAGTAGACATTTTTCCGGAAGGAAGTACAAATACAAATATCGACGACCAGCTACAGGCTCAAACCCAACAAGACTGGTCTTTTGTTTATAAATTCCCCAATTCCCACTGACTATACAATTGTATCTTAAATTCGTACACTCTCTTTGAATTAACTATATTTTCTGACAACGCGTTCCATTTGTCTATTACCCTATTAAAGTAACAGTTTTTCCTTAAATCCCGATTAAAATGTGTCTTATTAAATTTATACCCATGGCCCCTTGTTCTGTTATCCCTATTGAAATTTAAGCCCTCTGTGTCACCTTGTTTTACCAACTTGAAAAGGTGAATCAAATCCCCCCTCCTTCTTCTTCTTCTGTTCAGTGTACACATGTTTAGCTTACTTAAAAGTTTATTATAGTCGAGATTTGTTATCCCCTTTATTATTTTTGTAGCTCTGTGCTGAACCCTTTCAATTAATTCTGTATCCTTTCTCATAGGAAGGTTGGTTCTTTAATTGTGTCAGACAGGAGCAACACAACGGGCTGTTGGTGGCGTTTCGGGATTAATCCCGAAGGGAAAGATCCGAGGACAATACCACGTAATTTTGAACCACGGTCAGATGACGAAGCAACACCTGAGCTGGCACCCCACTCACAAAACTTCCTTACAACGCCAACGTGAGGACATTTGAGGACGCGATGAATTTAACGTGCACCAGCCCCCTTTATACACTACGGTCTTTAGCTGAATTTAACGTGCACCAGCCCCTTTTATACACTACGGTCTTTAGCTGAATTTGAACTCGCAACACTATGTTTGCTAATCCAATCTAACCGGCTACCGCGGCCCTTCCGGAAGGAGAGGGAGTTTTAAAAAATTATTTTTGAAGAGAAGGCGTTGAAAAAGACAGAAAAATCTTGGAAAACTATGAACTAAATTATAGATTCCCATGGAGAACAAACACACTACCCTACAATAATGGACCGGACAGCAATATGTAATGGTAGAAGGGAACGAATACATGCTTTAATAGGGGGAGGGTCCACCGCATGCTGCAATTACACTAGCAACCCTTCTGGGCATACTTTCAACAAGGTTTTGATACACAGCTATGGGAATTTGTGTCCATTCCTTCTGCTAGAAGGTCGCAAGCTCAGCTGTAGATTTCGGAAGGGGTTCCCTGGTCCGTAAGCGTCCCTCTAACTTGTCCTACAAATGTACTATGGACTTTAGGTTGGGACTCTAGGCCAGGGAAGACGTTTTACATCCATATCTTGACACCACTGCTTGACAGAGGCTTCAACATGACATGGAGCGTTGTGGTCCTGGAAGTAACATTAAATCGCCAGAGCGTAGGAAGAACCTGACTGTCCAAAATGTTCATGTAGGCGTCGGCGTTCAATTAACCAGAAACAAAATGCAAAGGTCCCAGGCCATACCACGATAAACACCCCCATACAAGTAGTCGGATTTTATGCAAATCCGCTGGCGTCCGGTACATTATTGTAGGGAAGTGTATATGTATTCTGAGTATTTTAAATTCCAGCACAAATATATCACCACTCTCTACAACACTTGACTTCAAGGGTGTCTTTTTTGCTTGCAAGTCTCTGCAGACTCGCCACCTTGCTAATCACTACTGACAGAGGCTCTGACGCCGTTCTTCAATTAAAGAAGTCACTTTGGTATATAATTAATGTCATAGAAGTACTTTGTCGCTGATCCCTCTTCACTTGCATTCCGGTTATGCACTTCCTTTGCCCGACTTAATGATGTTAGAATTCCACTGATAGGATTCAGATTACACAAGTATTCGCGACTCCTAGACAATCTACCCCATGCGGTAATTAGAGTCCGAATTAAGTGAAATTGTGCATGTCGATTCGTGTATTTTAACAAGTTTTTTTTCTCCCTGAATGCTTATTTCTGCGCCTTGCTAGAAAAATGGCTGTCCACAGATTATTTCACGGATATAAAAGTTAGGAACAAAATTCCAGTTTCCTCCTGTCAATAATGACAGTATCAAACCACTGAAAAGTATTTTTTGTATATATGTTGTATTAAAAATACAAAAAACATATGTATAGACCCAGTTAAATCAGCACAAAAGAAGAACTGTTCTCCCTGTTGCAAAATTCGAACTCAGCATAGGTGTTTCTTTAATGTGCTCGTTATAGCCGGGGCTTTGGATAAGATCCCTTTTTTCTCTGTTTGCAGCACCAGTGACTTAGGGAAACAATTCCCGATGGACATACTGTAGCATATCGTATTGTTAAATAAACGTTAGTATATTTGGAATTTAGGTAGTGTCGTTGTGTTCATTGGCACTCCATTGTGCCCACTTCGTTACAGGATGCATCTGACTGAAATAGAGAAAAATTAGACACATTTGTAGCATACTGTCACTCCAATTTCAAAAGGACGTATGCCTAACAATCTGCATTTTTCAGTAGAGCAAAAATATTAATAGTTTTCCATATGATTTGATTCTATTATTACACACATTTGGTTGTAATTTTCATTGTATCAGCTTTGATTCATTTGGTTGGATATACTATTTCATTGGATTTTACATAAGAGATTTTGCCACCAGGAGGATATCACAAAATGCCACATATAGCAATGATAAAAGAAAAAATGGAATTGTTAACATACGACCTTTTTCACTTTCAGTGACGATATATAACATGAGGCTCATCCTTCTATTAATGGTTATTTTTCATTCTACTCTTTTGATTTTATCGATCTCAATTTTTAATAATAGTTACCAATCTAGCGTGTTTATGTGGAATTATATTTTGTTATTGCCTATTAATCTCCAAATTTCTACGATTGTCTCGTCCAAGATCTGACCAGTTTTGTGAGTCACGATATATCTCGTCATTTTTTCCGATTATTTTATGATGACGAGATCAAGATCTGGTCAGTTTTCTTCTAATGACGAGATCATCTTAATAACCACCAAGAGGGGTTAGTATTTCCAGTTTCAAGTGCTTTTATTTCCAAACTAGCCTTTTCAAATTCTAAAACTCCACTACATTCTCAGTTTATTATTAGTTTAGATAGTCGTACACAAGGATAAGACAACTAACAGCTAAGATACGAGGGAGTATAAATAAGTAACGCACATAATGTAAAAAATAATAACAATAAAAGCAATTAATGATAGTAGGAAACATATATGAAAGTATTACCCATTTATTACTTTTCCACATAATTTCCATGCATGTTGAGGCATTTCCCCCAACGATGGATCAGTTTGAAAATCCCGGTCTCATAAAACTCCGTCGGCTGCGAGATGAGCCACCTTCGCACGGTCCGTTTGAGTACCGTCGTCAGAGTCAAACTTCTTACAGTCAAGGAACTTCTTTATGGGTCCAAAGCGCAGTGCGACAAATCAACACATTCGACTGCTGCACGACATCGCTCGTCCGAATGTGTCTCGCCTAGTTCGTACAAAAGTGTAGGGTTTCGGTTGGGAGGTTTTGTAGCACCGTCCATACAGCCTGGACCTGGCACTCTCCGATTTCCATCTGTTTGGACCCATAAAGAAGTTCCTTGACGGTAAGAAGTTTGACTCTGACGACGGCAGTCAAACGGGACGTGAGCAGGTGAATCTTCACGCAGCCGACGGAGTTTGATGCGACCGGGATTTTCAAACTGATCCATCGTTGGGAAAAATGCCTCAACGTGCATGGAAATTATGTGGAAAAGTAATAAATGGGTAATGCTTTCATATCTGTTTCCTATTGTCATTAATTACTTTTATTATTATTATTATTATTTACATTATGTGCGTTACTTATTGATACTTCTTCGTAATTACGTTCTTATTATTCCGAGAACAAGAATAAATCTACTATTTACATCGTCGTTTCAACATATTCCCATACATCCAAATATATATATCACAGGCCAGCGCAGGGGTAACAACCTCACCCGTTGCTTCTGGCTCTCTACTCTATCGTCTCCTCAACGGCTTCTGCCGTAGTTTTTAAAATCACCCGCCAAGACTCAAAGACCAATCAGAGATCATTCTGGATGAACACCACCTGCAGAGGACGCTTCTATTTTCACCTTCTCTAGACTTAAAACGAGCGACACAAAACAGCAGCTGGCGCCAAAATACAACCAATCAGAACACATTCGGCATTCCGATGATTGTTTTCTTTATCCGGTCGGAGTGTCTCACGATATCACATGGGTAAGGTAAGGTAATTTTGATTAACGTCGTACTAGAGCAACACAACGGGCTATTGACGACGGTCCGGGATCAATCCCCAAATTGAAGAATTGAGAAACTATCACTGAAAAGGTTCACAAAACCAAAAATACTAATACTAATACTAAAGCCTCGACTTTTTTAATCAACCTGGTGTTGTGACATCCTGGATTTTTGTCCATCCAAAAGAATTTCTACAGCCAGCAACTATAATCTGAGAGACGATGCATGGTGTTAATTTCCCTACAACCGATTAGTCACTGCTGGCGGACGTCATTTCGTGTCAGCCAATAGGGAAAGCGAAGGCTGCTGGTGCAAAAACGAAAAGACGAAGAGAGAAGATAGTATCCGATAAAAACTTCACTTTAATGCGACGCGCCGACGCCTTCGAACCCATAAGGGGGGTGACGCTTTTGTTTGTCCCTTTATTTATTTATCGGGACAAAAACCAGAGCCCGCGCGAGAGGCGACGAGGGACTATGTGGAAATTTAAGACAGCTTGCAGATGGGTATCGGAGTATTTCTTGTTTAAAAGGCGTTAACCCTTTGGGGAAGGCTTTAGTGATTAAATGTGTCATTCACATGAGTGGAAAGTAACTCTGATCGTTGGATATCTTTCAACAAGTACGTGGGATTTTTTTTGCTAGGATGATGAAAGAGGAAAAAGTGTTTTGTAAGAAATTTAGTGTTGAAGAGAGTGAAACGAACTCATCTCCCATCTGCTATTCATGTCCAGAGACAGCCAGACCCCCAAAGAAACGAGAAGGTCCTGATGGCTGCTGTTCGGTTTTACAAGTACGTGTATTTCCATAGGCGACAAATATTAGTTGACAGCACCGCTGTTGAGAGGATATTCAAAACCTGTGACCAACATGTCGATTGGTAGTCACGTTACTGCTCTGTGGTAGATAGGTAGGTATTTTAACTAACGTCACACTAAAGCTATAAAACGGGCTATTGGCAACGATCCGGAATCAATTCCGAAGGAAAAGATACGAGGACAACACCTCTTCATTTTGAGCCACGGTCATGTGACGGTCAACACCTGATCCTGAACCTCACTCTCCAAACTTCCCATCGTACCAACTCAAGGACATTAGAGGTCACGACATATTTAACTTTCAGCACCCCTCACCTACAGTTCACTGCAGTGTTATATTTGTTTATAACCAAAACTCCCTTCACAATCCCCTTAGGGCAGTGGTCCCCAACCCCCGGGCCGCCCAAGGAATATTAATTTATTTCCATTTGATTTACTTTGGTGTATTTATCTCGGGTTTGTGCGGTTCTTATCTACGAAATGTCCACTCAAATTAGGAGGCAATAAATCAGAACTTTTCTGTTCAGAAATTTGTTCTGTTACTAGAGCTTCAATTATGATTTCGGAATTCTGTATGTCTCTATTTTCCAATTTTGACAAATGTGACAGCTGTTTTCAAGTTGGCAGACAAATTAGCTGCATTTAAAGCCAAACTGAAGTTCTGGGGACGGCGCGTGAACAGAGGCATTTTGGACATGTTTCAGACATCAGGAGGGATTTTAGGCGAGACTAAGCCTAAACATTCAATCTCCTACTTGGTGCACGATCACCTGTCTTTGCTTTTAAAAGAGTTCGAGTGCTTCGTGGGTATTTTGTGGTTGGGAAATGCATGAACTTGTAAGGAATGGATCCACAACTCATTTGTCAACAAATCAGGCGAATCTAGCATATCTGTGCAAGAAGAAGATCAACTGCTGGAGATTGCAAATGAAGGCGGCCTTAAAACTACGTTCGAGGCAACAACTCTACCGGTGTTCAGGATTAAAGTCATGGCGGAATACCCTGAGATTGCATCCACAGCACTTAAGTCCCGATTGCCATTTCCGACAACCTATCTGTGTTAAGCGGGATTTTCTGCAGTGACAGCAACCAAAACAAAAGAACGGAATAAACTGGACATAAGCAACGCACTTCGGGTGTCATTGTCTCCTATTACCACAGATGAAACCGTCTCATTGCAAAGAAACAAGCTCAGGGTTCTCATCTATTTAGCGTTCTAGTGAGTTAAAATGTTAAATCACATTATATTCATTTTTTGGTGTGAACGTATTTTATTTTGAAGGCATGTTTAAATACAATTAAATTAAAATTACTAAATCAAAACAATCTAAAATATAAACAATCTAAAATATAAACAATCAACGTCTACCTCCCCCCCCCCCCGAGGGCCGCGATAAAATTATCAAACGTTGATCCGGTCCGCGGCTATAAAAAGGTTGGGGAGCACTGCCTTAGGGGATTGATCTCGGACCGTCGTTAATCTGTTGTGTTGCTCTAGTACGACCGTTACTTAAAATTAACTTACCTTACCCTTCATAATACTTCAAAGATGCGAGCAAAAGATGTATACTCGCACTTCTTCCAGTTCAGAGGTTACCTTAGATCAGGGGTGGCCAACCTTTTACATACCATGCGCCATTTTGTTTCACTTACGAGTTCAGATTTGCCATAACGCACGCATCTATTCTACCTTCTTACGTTCATGATTGGGGTTGTAAAATAGAGATTGGGGTAGTATCGTCTTCACTTTGGGGAAACTAAATTAACTTATGTACTCCAGTTTAAAGGACACGCGTTTATTAGAGCACCAACATACAATAGTGAGAGATTATCTCTTGGACGAGAGGTCGATCGCAGTCGTGGAACCCGCTGTTGAAGATGACTCTGGACACAGTTGTCGGATGTGAAGAGAGAGAGAGAGAGAGAGAACTCTGAGAGAGATGGAGCTCCAAGAGCGAGATCTGGTTGGAACTTGGAGTCTGTTCTCTCTGCTCGCTAAAAGGAGTGCAGGTATATCCTTAATAACTTTTATATAAGTATGCTTATAGACATATAAATATGTTTGTAGACATAATCAACATTTAAAAAGTATTGAGTTATTGTATGTATTACAGCATATAAACGTTACTTACCATTAATAAGACATTTGAGCCTGCTTCGATTTAGCTAGTCTTTTAATGTTTGGTGCTAAATTTGTAACAGAGAGCAGCAGAGAATTCTTCAAATTTGAATGAGGTCATTCGTGAAATCGTTTTGCTTTCAATAAATTTCATGGATGAAAATATCTGTTCATATCTGTATGTCGTTCCGAAACGACAGATAATTTTTTTACAAATTTTCTTAGTTCTGGGAAATGTTTACGGGGTAATGAACGCTAGAAATTAATCAAGTCAAAGGCATTAAAATCTTAAAAAAGCTAATAAAATTTCATTTTCAATAGTGAACTTGTTTTTAAAAAATTGCAACGAACTCATGAGTAAGAAGGCTGCATGAATTGTACTGAGAGCACTCTGATATTGAAAATATGAAGATGGATTCAGTTATGACGCCTACTTCAAAATGAAAAATAGGTGAAATGATGCAATGTGCGCCATTTGTAATCATCTAATGCGCCAGGTTTGGCGCATGCGCCACAGGTTGGCCACCCCTGCCTTAGATACTAGATACACTACCCTACAATAATGGACCGGACATCAAGATGTGATGGTTATAAGGGAAAGAATAGATACTTTAATAGGGGGTGGTTCCCCACGTGCTGCAATTACACTAGCAACACTTCTTGGCATACTTTCAACAAGATTTTGATACACTGCTATGGGTATTTGTGTCCATTCCTACTGCAAGAATGTCGCCAGCTCAGCTGTCGATTTCGGACGTGGTTCCCTGGTCCGTAAGCGTCGGTCTAACGCGTCACACAAATATTCTATGGGGTTTAGGTCGGGACTCTGAGCAGGCCAGGGAAGACATTTTACATCCATATCTTGATACCACTGCTTGACAGAGGCTGCAACATGACACGGGGCGTTGTCGTCCTGGAAGTAACATTCGTCCATTCCATAAAATTGCCAGAGCGTAGGAAGAACCTAATTGTCCAAAATGTCCCTGTTGGCATCGGCGTTCAATTGGCCCGGAACAACATGCAAAGGTCCCAGGCCATACCACGAAAAACACCCGGAACAAGTAGTCGGATTTTATGCAAATCCGCTGGCGTCCGATCCATTATTGTAAGGTAGTATGTATTGCTGTGGGTGAAAATCGATCCACCCTCATTTATTGATGTCATTCATAGTATAATAAATTCAATTTCGACATTCCCAATTGCCAATTTTTCGCTTCACTATTGCATACCAAACCCTCGTAACGCTTGAAACAAAAAGAATCGCATCAGCCTCAGCGTCGATGAAAAATGCCCACCAACTAACCAGGTGTATCTAACATTTCCAAATGCATCATATAAAAAACAGTCCCCCGAACCGTCTCAATTGTCACAAACATCCCCCTAACTATTAATTCCTGACCAACGACTCGGAAGAAAAGAAACAAATTCACTAACCCACGTCAGGTCCACTTGAAATGTACGTGATTTTGCAGAACTCATTTGTCTTGAGAGAGGTCCCTGTAAGCTGTTTGGAACGCACGGTTTGTTGTTTCGTTGCTTCGTATTATTTACGAGTTATTAAATTCGGAGACCTGGTTGTAAAGGGTGATAAAAGAGGCCGAAAAACTCCGTGAAATTGAATTTATGAGGCTACTTTTCAAGTAAAAAAGACAGTTCGTCTTGCGTTGTTTTATGTTTGTCAATTCTTCAGACCGACAGGGCATTCTAATACTCATTCGTATATTTTTCAATACAAGTTGGAGATATGGGTGCCAGCTCATGTGTTGTCTCGTCATTTGACCGTGGTTCAAAATTACGTGGCGTTTGACCTCGGTTCTTTCCCTTAGGGGATTGATCCCGGGCCGTCGTCAATAGTGTCCGATATGCCCCAGTGTGACTTTAATTAAAAATACCAATACCATATTCAGGGTAACAAAGTGCAGTTCATCTACGTTTTGGGGACTTCCGGTGCTTAATCTAATTGGTGTTGTTCAATCAAGTGTCGTATTAATTTATAATTCATACTTTAGAATTTCTATTGACAACGGTATAATTGGTAATTTTGTTAGGTACAGCTACACTCTACGTTTATGAGTGATGGCAACGGCTTGGCGATTTTTTTGGCGCACTTCTAGTAGCGAGTTACGATAAATTAAGGCAACCTATCTTTCGTTGCTGTTGTTGTGGTTTTCATGGCAACCTCGGCAAACGGAAACTTTCAATTTTCATTTTGAATATTCTAGAAAGTTCTTCCAAAATACGTTAAAGTCGTTTGATTTCATTGATTCGTTTGAAATTTTTAATTTCCACCCATTGGTTACTTTGTTTTTAAAATATCCTTTGACTGCATTGATCCTTTTAAATCGTTTTCTGTGATACCATTGGTCCATTTATTTGTATTTTGACAGTTGTGGAATTTTTATTTTGTTATAATAGTTTTCACGACAGGATTAAGAGATTTGTTTTTTTGACCATTTTCGTTTTCATTATTTTTTTACGAGAGAATTCTGACGTTATCAGGTATTATTTCTTGCTTTTTTTTTCTTTTGTAAATCTTTTTCTTTTTCAACATGCTCACTGTATTTAGATGAATTTCTTAGATTTTAGATGAATTATTTAGATTGATAAGTTTCAGGGTATTCTTACCATTCGTAGCTTAGTTTCTCTGCTGGTTCACAAATGTGTTTTGATATGTGCTTAATCTTACTACATTTTTTGAAAGTTTTTTTAAAATATACTTTTTAAAACGTTGTGAAACGTGCTTAAAAAGTGTGTTGTAAAAAGAAAAAAAAATTGTGACAGAAAAAGAGTTTGGAAATAATTATTTCCTTGGCGACTTTAGAAGTGCGCCAAAAAAAATCGCCAAGGCCGTTGCCACCACTCATAAACGTAGAGTGTAGCTGTACCATTTTCAATTAACGTCGTTCTAGATCAACACAATGGGTTATTGACGACGGTCAGGGATCAATACCCTAAGGGGAAAGATCCGAGGACACCACCACGTAAATTTGAACCACGGTCAGATGATCAGTTGATCAACTGATCGTACAAGAAGTTCCACCCAAAATGCACTACTGAATTTCTGCGATATATTCATTTCAACGAACAGAAGCAACGTTTCTGAACGTATTTCATTTCAAGATGTCATTCTTTATTGCGTGTGTCACATTTATGAGCTTTGAAGATTGTTCAAATGTTCAGGGAGAAGTTGGAGGGCCACCAAACCTAAGACTTTTTTTCGTTGATTCAGATATTAGATGCATACACGCAGATCTGCCACGAATTATGCATCCAACATTTTTACTGTAGATCGTAGACTTTTTGAATGAAACACTTTAAATCAAAATTTTCTCAAGAATTCTTGTACTTTTCTAAACTAGATTAGCGGTAATCTTTAGACTGGTGAAGGTACACTAACTCTTTTTTGTTTGTGATATGATTTATTATTTATTTTTTTAATGGCGCGTGCAAACCACTACTAACGTAATATCTCAATTTAATATTTATTTCTGCACCCGCAAGCAGTAACTAGTATCCTAATAATCTGGTGAATATATTTAAATTTATTCTTTAATTGTAATTTTAATGGAACGATAAATACATTTTGAATGTAGAAAAATCGTTTGCTACGACGTTACGCGTTAATTTTTTTTTCCATGTGATCCGTTTACAACATCCCAAAGAAAATTAATGAAGGGATTGTTAAATAAGCATACTATAACAGTTTTCGGAACAGCTACACTCTACGTTTATGAGCGATGGCAACGGCCTTGGCAATTTTTTTTAACTCTCTTTCTGTCACAATTTTTTTTTTCTTTTTACAACACACTTTTTAAACACATTTCAAAACGGGTGGAGTGGTTGTTCACGGTAAGACGTTTGTCGCCAAATCAAGATGGCGGCCGAATTCCGTAATAGCAGATAGGGTTGCCATAACAAAAACGGCAGATGTGAAGAAAATCCTCAAAAGGTGAAGGTTACCATATTTGGCGACAAATCGCCTTCTTACCGTAAACGACCACTCCACCTCAAAACGTTTTGAAAAGTATATATTTTTAAAATTTTCACAAAAAGTAGTACGCTTAAGCACATATCAAAACACATTTGTGAACCAGCAGAGAAACTAAGCTACGAATGTTGGGTAAGAATACCCTCAAATTGATCAATTACACTAAATACAGTGGGCATGTTGAAAAAGAAAAGGATTTACAAAAGAAAAAAAGCAAGAACTAATACAACCTGATAACGTCAGAATTCTTTCGTAAAAATTAAATGAAAACAAAAATGGTCAAAAAAAAAAAAAAACTCTTAATCCTTTTTTGTGTGAAAACTATTATAGTAAAAAAATCCACAACTGTCAAAATACAAATAAATGGACTAATGGTACCACAGAAAACGATTTAAAAGGACCAATGCAATCAAAGGATATTTTAAAAACAAAGTAACCAATGGGAGGAAAGAAAAAAAGGTGGAGTGGTCGTTCACGGTAAGAAGGCGATTTGTCGCCAAATATGGTAACCTTCACCTTTTGCGTATTTTCTTCACATCTGCCGTTTTTGTTATGGCAACCCTATCTGCTGTTACGGAATTCTGCAGCCATCTTGATTTGGCGACAAAAATTAGTTGGCGACAAACATCTTACCGTGAACGACCACTCCACCGAAAAAAATTTCAGACGAGTCACTGAAATCAAACGATTTTAACGGATTTTGGAAGAACTTTCTGAAATATTCAAAATGAAAATTGAAATTTTCCGTTTGCCGAGGTTACCATGAAAACCACAACAAACGTAAAGAAAGATGGGTTACCTTAATTTATCGTAACTCGCTACTAGAAGTGCGCCAAAAAAATCGCCTCATAAACGTAGAGTGTAGCTGTACCCAGTTTTCTTGAAAACACATTTCTTCTTGAGAAATACATTTAGTGAATAGAATGTTTCCAGTTTCGTTGTATCCAAACTGTTCTTTGGATTTCGTTAGTTTTACTTGTAAGACGACAGAATTTTTTATTAAGGTAATGTGAGTACTAATTTCACCACCTATGCAACGTACGACCATGTAATATATAGTACACGTTAATTTAAAAGATTAAAATGGCGCGTAAAATGCGAACAATACTATGAAGATACATTTTAATGCAACGTAAAATAAAGGAAACAGCACGCTTGTGTTTACTTTAATTTAATACATACATAGATACTAATCAGAGCGTTACAGTGGTGAGGTTGGATTTCTGATGAGGGAATTAATACAATATATTACTTCTTGTTTAGAATAAATAAATAAAAAATAATTTTAAAATATTTGTTGGTAACGGAGAATGACTGTTATGGCATCACGTCAGCGGTTCATGTCTTCAAAACTTTGATTAATTCGAAAATATTGCAGTCAATTTCTATAAATAAATTTGTTTACCTTTTATACAAGAGCCGCACACAACAAAAAATGCTAAAAAGGATCATTCAGATTGCTGACGATAAATTCTAAAATAAAACCAGCGCAGTCGCTTAGTAACGTGAAAGAGTTTAGTTGTTATGTGGCCGCGCATTAGTGATTCTGCTACTAGTCTACGCATTCACAGCGTTGTGAGAATTAGTCTGTGTCTCACAACACAGAGTAAAAGAAAATAAGTGTTCGAACTAATATACATAAAAAATTTTAAAAACTAAATCAATAGTTTTTTACATGCTAGATTAATTTATTAAACATGGACAGTCAAATTTATTTATCATATCAAAATTAGCCGACAATTATTTTTAAAAAACCTATTTATTATTTTTTATCTATTCTACAGTTATCTTTATAATTCGCCTAGTGTGCATTTCAGTTTACTCTACCAACAGAGCTCTGCCTGCAGTTTAGGTAAAAACCGATAATACAAGAAGGCCACAGCAAAAGCAGTCGTAAATTTTAAAAAGCAAAAGAAGGAAGGATGAGCTAATAAAAAAGAGGAATGAATAATAACGAACGCAAACACGGAGGGAAAACTAAAACAATAGCATCGAAGTGATATCTGTTGTTTATAAAACTCTATAATAATCTACGCTTATTAATTTTTTCCGCATCTTTTACTTAGCCGAAGTATAGATTAATTACGCTGTAAAAAGTATGTTAGCGCTGATAAAATCATTATATCAGGCTCCGTCATTTGCATTCTGTTTCAGTTTTAAACGAAGATAATAACCGTAAAGAACAGCTGTTATAAATCGACCGTGTTGTTCTTTTAAATTAATTAAAACGCTCGTGAAGCTGATTTTTTTTTGTTAACTATCAATCTATAAAGTCTGCACATTATCATTTTAGAGGGACCGTATGTCAGCTATATTTGGTAATTTGGTTGAAATTTTTATGAGGAGCGATTTTTAGTATAAACACAAACAAACCTGCGGTCTACGAAAACTTTACTTCTGTTCTCACACGAAACATATCGGGATTGCCTTAAAATGTAGTTTATGACAGTTTTGGCAACGTTTGGAGTTTTATCTACTTGGTGTTAACCACTCAATAATCATAAATCAATTCCAATATTGACGAAGTTTTGAAATCGTATTATTAGAAAAAAGCCAAATGATGTCGCATTCAGAATACTTACAGGAAACTCAAAGAAAAATTTTCGAAATTGCATGCTCTCAATAAAGAGGGTGAATAAAAAAAGTTGAAACACAATCCTATTTATATATACACAATCCAGTGACATTAATATGACCACCTGTAAAAAGCCAAAATAACCACCGTTGGCAGAGCGGACCGCTGCGAGACGTGCAGGAAGATAGTCAATTAGGTTACTGAAGGTGTTCACTGGGATGTTGAGCCATGCCGACTCCAGTGCCGTGGCCAGCTGCGCTAGATTACGCGGTTGAGGATCCATGGCGCGAACAATCCGATCGAGGTGGTCCCACAGATTCTCGATTGGGTTTAAATCCGGTGAGTTTGCTGGCCAGGGGAGTACGGTAAACTCATCCTGGTGCTCTTCGAACCACGCACATACACTGCGAGCTGTATGACACCTCGTACTGTCCTGATGGTAGATGCCATCATTCTGAGGGAAAATAATTCGCATGTAGGGGTGGACATGATCTGCAAGGACAGATGCGAACCAGTGAATGCCAGGAAAACATTCCCCAAACCATAATGTTCCCTCCTTCAGCATGGATCCTTCCGGCAGTTGTTGCAGGGTGTTTGCTTTCAGACGCTTTACGCCGTATGCGCCAAAATCCATCTGTCCGATGGAGCATAAAACGTGATTCATCAGCCACCTCTCACCACTCTGTGGACGTCCACTTGAGATACTGGCGTGCAAATTCCAGCCTTCGTCGCCGATGAACAGCAGTCAACATAGGTGCATTACCCAGGCGTCTGCTGCGGAGGCCCAGACGCAGCAACGTTCGCTGAACCGTTGTTGAGGATACTCTCTTGGTAGCCCCTTGGTTCATCTGGGCGGTCAGTTCCTCAACAGTTGCACGTCTATTCGTCCGAACGTATCTCCGTAGCCTTCGTTCGCCTCTGTCATCTATAGCCCGTGGTGCACCACATGTGCCACGCCGCTGATTTTGGATAGTGCCATTTTGCCATGCACAGTATACTTTTACCACAGGCGGCACGCGAACAGTTCACAAAACTAGTCGTTTTTGAAATGCTTCCGCCCTTGGCCCGAAAACCAATAATCATGCCCTTTTGGACGTCGGATAAATCGCTACGTTTCTGCATTACGCCAACGATTGAAATGCTTTCCCATGCCCTAGGACATCCTTTATATACATTCCACTGCAATGTGCTGCTACCTGCCTTTTGTGATTGGTTATTTCACGTTGACGTCGAAAGTAGGTGGTGGTCGCATTAATGCGACTGGACTGTGTATATGTACACTGACGAGCCACAACATTACGACCATCCCCACATTTTTCAATGAACTCGTCTGTATGATGTGGAGGGCACGTTATTAAGTGAAAATGGTATCTAACTGCTACTGAAGAAGGTAAGTAACCAGTCTTGCACTTACTTTTGCGAGTGATGGGAAAGGCTGCTGATCTAAGCGAATTTGATAGAGGGCAGATCGTAATGGTCCGAAGACTCGGATCGAGTATCACAGAAACTGCACGACTGGTAAGTTGTTCAGGATTTGTCGTTGTTAATATTCATGCAAAGTGGATAAATGACGGTGACACCAGCAGTAGACGCCAAGGTGTTGGTCGTCCGAAAAGCATCAAAGAAAAAGGACGTCGGAGACTGTCCCGCTTGGTAAAGCAAAATCGGCGCGAGACAGTGGCTCAGCTGACAGATCTTAATACAATGCAGGTCCAAGCGCAAGTGTTTCGGAACACACAGTTCAGCGGACACTGTTGGATATGTGCAGTGCAGACGTCCCACTAGTGTGCCTCTGTTGACCAAGCATCACCGTCATCTACGCCTACAGTGGGTCCGGGAACATCGGTACTGGGCCATAGATGAGTGGAAGAGAGTTGCCTGGTCAGATGAATCCCTATTTCTCATTCATCTCGGCGATGGTCCTGTTAGGGTTAGTGATGCAAAAAAACCGGGAATTTTGGAAGAGGGGAATGAACACGGGAATTTTGGGGAATAAACCCGGAACTTTGGGGAACATTGGGAATAAACTAAACCAACCATTTTTTTACATTGTGTGACTTCTTTTGGTTTGATGCTAAGTAAAACTATAAAGAGAAAACCCCATATATATAAAACTACAACCTGGAAAATTGTTTCAATAAAATTTAAATTTTCTTTTTGGGGGGAAAATATCGGGTTTTTTTTGTATAAACAACATTAGCATTTATATCCAAATCCAGATGAATGTTGATGTGATGGTTTTGTTCCGCGAGACCTAGCAGCAAAAATAAGATGAATGTTTGCATCAAAAACAATACTTTTGTAAACATTTCATATTATCTTTATATAAAGCAGTTACAATTTACTCTCTACTTTATTGATGATTCAATTTGGCACCGGCACTTGTAAGCCTTTTATGAGGGATTAATAGCTAAAAAATAATGCAATAACAAGAGGATCTATTTGTAGATTCTGATAGTCCTGGATCCATATACATAGTTTCAACGTCCGTTATCACCTCTTGGGATCTCACAATAACTGAAGGTTCATCGGCATCTGCCAAAGAATATATAGGAAAAGACATTATTTGGGGTTTTTTAACGCATTTTTCTAAATGCTTTGCCAGATACTTCTTGTGGCAATACCTGCATTTAGCAGTCTTTTTATTGCCATGACCAAACTCTGATGTGTAATGACTCCACACTGTTGAAGTTGGTCTTACCATTATCTGGAACACAAATCATCCCATTAGTATGAAATAGAACACTAAATTAAATTTGAAATGCTTGAGTTCCCAATTAAAAGTTTCTTTTTATCCTACGCCCAGCTGAAGGGCTTTCGGCCATACGCTGTCTTGCCGTTCAATATAGCGAATAAAGTCCTTGAGGAGAAGTATCCCTGGTGTCAAAGGTACAAAACATAGCAGGTTAAAATTCACTAAGACGCTCTTAGTATCGCATTATAAGTATTACTTATATAGATTGATCTCAACTCATGAAATTCAATGTTTCTAGTTCATGCATGAAACTGTTGAGTAAAAACACCAAAATCAAAATTTAAAAACAAAATGCTCAGAATTCCAATAAATATCAAATTATATTTTTAAATTTACAACTATTCTTATACATAGTAAAAACCTGATTTTATGTTGGCAAGATAGTTTTATCAATTGCTAATTAAAGTTTTAAAATTAGAATATAATCACATTCAAAGGGCTAGTCAAAGAAACTTATTAATTCACTGGGATATCAATTTGCTTAAAACGATGACTTAATAAATAGGAAACAGCCAATCCAAAGAATTATTCAAAGGTTCAGAATATATAGTCAGAACTATGCAAAGGTTTGAATGCACACAAGGGTTCTCTTAAAAAGTTTGTTCTTATGGCTCATTGACAAAAAAGAGTTAGCTCAAAAATATTGTTTACGCATGCGCCTATTAGTACTAGTAATATCCACAAAATCTCATTATTATTTACCTTTCAATTTTTGTAAATTGCAAAATGGAAAAATTTAGGCATAAATGATATTCTATTTCTATAGACGAAAATTTTCTAAAATTTAAATGGTCACTACAAACAGTTGTTAGAGCCCGCCAAAAGAGTACACGTTTGAAGTTGCTGTTATGAACTATTAAGGAGTTTCTAAAAATATTATTGTCTTAAAATTTTCCAGACAAAACATTAAAAATTTTCTAAATTCTTGGAAGTTTTTAAAATTTCCTTCCCAAAAAACAGGGTTTATTCCCGGGAATAAACCGGGTTTTTTCCAGCCTTTGCAACACTGGTTAGGGTACGCCGTCTGCCACCCTAACGGCCATATTCACAAGTCTCGAGTTAACTCGAGAATCAGTTGATCCGCGAGTAAGAGTTAACTCGAGGATTATCAAGAACGGTATTCTCAAACGGCGTGTTAAGTGATCCGGGGATTAAAATGAGACGCTCGCTGTGATTGGTCTCCTTAAGATCACGTGGTATTGTTTATATTGGTTACGACGCCCGAATCTGCATCACACTGATCAAGCACGTACTTCGCCGTAGAATTGATTCCAAATTGTGATTCAATAGGACTCACACGGCATTTTAATATAGGTTTGGGAAAAGAAATGCAAAGGTATTTAATTTAAAATTGGATTTTTATGGAAACCTAAATTTTTCAAGAAAGAATTGTACACAATGCCTTGACAGATGTATGTAATCCGATTATCTTTGTACCTGTCAGTATGGGTGTGTGTTGGTGTCGTGAAAAGTAACTTGCATGGTCAATTTTCTTTCATTCGTAATAAATCAACATAATAATTTTTATTCTACGACGCATTTGTATCTGCCACGGTCATATTCTACCGTTCGCTCTCTCCGGCTTTGTTGACGGAGGTTGCGCCATCTATCTTTTCGCAAAGCTGCTTGTTCA
Source organism: Metellina segmentata (assembly GCA_947359465.1). Classification (NCBI taxonomy): domain Eukaryota; kingdom Metazoa; phylum Arthropoda; class Arachnida; order Araneae; family Tetragnathidae; genus Metellina; species Metellina segmentata. Next base: position 91,442,387 of record OX375877.1, on the reverse strand, counting down.
AGATTACGCTGTTACCTTTATTTTCATTTTTCTTTTGAATTTCAATAAAATGATGTTTTAAATTTTCCATTTAAGCAATATTATGATGATAACATGAGCTGCTATGGAGCAGGTGCTCCGTAATGATACGTCCAATCCATTCGTCGCAAGAATACTGTACTTTAGCATAGAATGAAATGTGTCATCAGTTTTGTTTTGCTGAATTTGCTTCGCAAAAAGGTAGTATTGCGAAGCACTACTACCTTTACTCGCGATTAACTCTCTCTCGCGAGTTGACTCGCCGATTTTGGAGGATCAAAATGTAACACCGAACCGGCAGTTTAAACCACGGATCAGGACTTGTGAATACGGTTTTTCGATAACTCGCGGATTTTCGTTGACCCTCGAGTTAACTCGGACTTGTGAATACGGCCGTAACAGTTGCTCCCCTCTTGTATAGCAGGTCATACACAGGCTGGTGGTGGCGGTATTATGCTTTGGGGGACGTTCTCATGTTTGACTCTGGAACCCATAGTTGTGGTAGAACAGACCATGAACGCTGCGAACTATCTGAACAACATTGAGGATCAGTTGCACCATTACATGGCGTTAATCTTCCCAACTGGAAATAGAATCTTCCAGCAAGACAACGCACCATGTCACAAGGATCGGATAGTGTTGGATCGGTTCGAGGATCGTACTGATGAATTCCACTTAATGTCCTGGCCACCTAACTCGCCGGATAGATCACATTTGGGGATTTGGGGTGTCATGGAGCGGCAGGTCAGAGCTCAAACACCACCATGTCCGAATATCTCGGTCCGATAATATCTAACATATATATATCCAACAAAAATTGAAACGAAAGGATTTTCTCCCTTACAAGTTTTATCGTCATATAAACTCCGCTAAATACGTATCTGTTAGGTGTTGGATGTATCAGTACTACGTTGTTTTTTAACCTTTAGACTACAATCTGAACAGCAGTTGTACCTTGATCGCGCCAAGAAGAAATTTAGACTGCGGGCAGTACAACCAGTTGTACCTTGAAAGTTATAAGAATAGAGCCAAGAAAGAAATGCGCCAGTTATATCTATAGCCGTAGTCAAAAGTTAAAGCCACTTTGCGGAGTCCCGTAACCTTTCAATGTTTTGGGTGCATGTATTCGTAATTAAGATAAACAAAATTGTGTTTGTGATTAACTGTCTGATAAGTGTATCCAACTTCCAATTGTTAAGTTGAGTAACCTCATTCGCAATCCGCCCAAAATGAAGTTGTTTCAACTAAAACAAGTTAAGTCACTAAAAAACGTCACAGGAAGTATAAGCAACACCTATGGCAATGTCTCTTTCGCCGCCAAAAATGTCACCAAGAAAATGTGACCGGAGTTAACCAATAAGTATGGAAAACACGTTGTCGCTGAAACACTACCGCCGTGACAGAAAATGCCTCACATAGTCAAAAATGGTCTACATTTTTATATGTGGTTTAAATATTGTCAAGCATAAAAGCGTTCCTTTTTCATTCAGCTAAAATTATCCAGCATTATATCTATTTTTGCTTTTCATTCCTAGCCCGTTGTGTTGTTCCAGTGTGAAGTTAATCAAAAAATACCAATACCTTTCATTGCCTTTCTCTCATTTGACTATTACTTTCAGTGATATAATTTTCATTCCTCCATAGCCAAATAGCGTCCCCTTTATAGGAATTACTCACTGCGCTAACAGGCTGCGAGCTGTAGCCGTCGCAGGATCAATTTCTCCGTGGGTATATTTCTCTCTTCCATGTCAGTAAACAATAAAACACCTTGCGGTTGTGTATGCCTATACTTGTTGTTTTATGTCTTGTGTCGCATCTAGGCGAGATATGATCCTTGCGTCATAAGAAAACCAACCACAGCCAAATAAATCCCGATTGGCCATGCTTAAAATACTTCCAATCCATGCTTAAAATACTTCCAATCCATGCTTAAAATACTTCCCAGATTAGCTTCGATTACTCCCTCAGCCCCGTATTTATATTGTATTAAAGGTGTTCCCACGGGCCATGACCACCATCGTGTGAGGAGCCACCTGTTGTAAAGGGGCGTGAACTCAACGTTACAATGTTAAACCACGACCGCAAAAACTGAATTCTACAAAAAAAAATTATTATTCAAATTTATCATGTCATTAACCATGGTATACAGGGGGTTTCAAGCATATCTAGCCAAATTATAAATATTGTTAGAGGGTCCCAAAATAAACATTTACAGACATGACTCACATTCATTCAAGACGGACAAACATCGAACATCCGTGCCTTTCCCCCCCGGATTATAACCAGGAACCTTTGAATCCAGAAGCAACATTCTGACCACTCTACAACCTTAAATAGCTCTTAGGTTTTCGCTGGATTTCGTCTGCAGTTTAATTTTATTTTCATTCTTCAAACGCTAGTTGTGGCAATATTTAAAAATTAAATCTCTAGAATTCGTGTTCTTTTTAAGAATTCCTTGACTGTGCCTATTTTATTTATGTCTTAACGCAAATGTTGTTCGGATACCAGGAACCTTTGAATCCGGGTGCAACATTCTGACCACTGTACAACCTTAATCAGGTCTTCCGTTTTAAATAGTTTGAACTTTAATTTTTGTTTTTATTCTTAAGGACACCAGTTGTGGCAATGTTTAAAAAAATTACATCTTCAGAATTCGTGTTCTTGTTATCCAGAATTGTTCGTGTTAAGAATTCCTCGACTATACCAATTTAACTTTCTGCCTTAACGCATGGACGAGCTCCTCATGAAGTCTTTATTTTAGAGGCACGATCTCTGTTAATGTAGAGGTTTGTAGATAAATAAGTTTTAATTAAACATTTCACTTAGTTGAATATACTACATTGCAAGGGACAAATATTTGTTCATTAACATTTGTTTAATGCTTTAAATAGTGTAGTTTATGAAACACTATCTCTTCATCCCTATTCTGTTTAACTAAGGATGTTTCAAATGTAACTGTTCGTGAATATTAAAAATACATCAAAACAATTCAAATACACCGTCAACTTAGAAATTTTTATGATCTGAGGAATAAATACTAAAAATTAGAGGATATTTAAAACATTCTCTAAACATATACTTAATAAGAATATTAAGATACGTACATCAAATAATAATTAATAATCAGATACTTTAGAGGATAATATATTCTTAATGAGGTATGCTGAAAATTTTGAATTGATATTTCATGGGATGGATTTGAAATGGTAGGCAGGTTATTTTGATGTATTACCTCACAAATTGATGTTTTCGTGGAGTTTTAGCAATTGAATTTTGCGGTATTTTATTTTATTCAAAAATCAAACCCTATGGTGTTTTTAAATATTTTTCTACTTAAATTGTAGGGTATCTAAAAGGAATTTTATTTGTTTGCTTGAATTTTTAATACTTTGAATAAATACATCTTCATAAAGTCCTCGTGGGTCACGGTCGCCGGTTGGAAGAGTTACGGATTAACAACAACGGGGTTGCGAGTTCGAATCCAACCCAAGACAAAAGGGCTGTACAAAGGGGCTGGTACAAGTTAAATCTACCATGACCTTAAATGTCCTCACGTTGACGAGGTGTAAAAGTTTGTAGAGTGTGGTGCCTGCTCAGGTATGAATTGCTCTTCTGACAATGATTCTAAATAACGTGTTGTCCTCGGATCTTTCCCATCGGGTTTCATACCAGTCCGACGCCAATAGCCAGTTGTGTTTTGTTCCAGTGCGACTTTAATTTAAAAATATCAAATACCTTATCAAATTGCGCATAAAAATCATAATTTCTGATAAGAACACAGATCAGGTGTTGTCTACTTATCTGACCGTTATTCAAATATATAAGATGTTGTCCTCGTATCTTTATCTTGGGGATTGTGTGATCCCGGAACGACTCTATAACAAATTTAGTATTCGCTACTGTGAGTCGTTTCTTAATTAAGATAATTCGATTATGTTTCGTGGAAAGAGCTGAAATCATTTAAAATCATTCTAGTCTCACAACTTCAATGTGATTCATCTTCAAACATAAAAATGAAACTGACGAACAAAATCACCAAAAATTTCAAAAGAAATTTGAATGACGGTAGACTTTTACTGAATAACTCACATCAGTTGAAAAGGGAAGACGAAGGTTAAAAACTGGTGGGAAGCTGTAGTAGGGGGCTCTAACTCTTTGAAGGGCTCTATGCAAAGAAACGGTTTGTTTGACAAGAAAAACTTATGGGTGGGAAAGTATATCCCCTCGCAGGAATGTATATATAAACACTTAAATTTTAGATTTTTAAAAAGAGGTAGGCCATCTGAAATACTCAAAAATATCAGAATATCAAATGAAAGAATATTTATGCGCTTTAGCAACCTTAGTTCATTCAGAACATTAGATGTGAAGGGGATTTTCAGGGTAAAGTAATCTTCATGTAATCATAAATCTTCATAACAAAATATTTCGTTATTACAAAATTTTTTCAGGCCTTGATGGACGAGATAACTTGTCGAAACGACTTAGAGGGTTACGATAATTTACCTTATATGTTTTGCGCGGGTGTGCTATTTTCTATTATAATAATATATATTCCGCATATTAAGCTCCTGTCTGTAATGTCAATGGTAATTAATTAATTAACGTCCCACACTGCATCAACATAGCGTTTACGACTGTCCTATCCCCAAGGAAAAGATCCGAGGACAACTCGTTATTTTGAACAACGTCAGATGACGAGGTCAATACCTAAGGTGGCCACCCCAATCTCCAAACTTCCCCGCCACGCCAAAGTGAGGACATTTGGGTCAATACAGATTTAGCGTGCATCAACCCTGTATATACGAGGGTATTTGGTTGGACCTTTCAATCTCTCGATTATCAAAATGGAGATAGTTGAAACCTCTTAGAGTTGTTTCCTTAGAGTTATAGTGTTTGTGTATCAGCTTTAATCTTATCGCTTTCTCCGCAAAAAAATGCGATGAAGTGCTAGATTGCTTTCTGTACTACTCTACCAATTATTGATCCACCTTTCAATTTTTTTTTGTAGTTAACAACATAAAGACACAGCAACCAATGAAATAAGTAAAATAATCCACACAGACAGAGACCAGACACAAAAGCCAGCAAAAAAAAACGGCACCCGCTCTCAATCGTCCAGCATATGGCGATAATCAGCAGATAAAGAACTCGGTACAATGGATCCACCACAATTTCCCTGATGTCTCCCAGACCCTACATGTTTTTGGCAAACTCTCCCACCGGATGCGATGTCCTGGCTGTCTTTAGGGACGAGATTGGGGTTCGGCTTCATTTCCGGACAGGATTGACTCGAAAGAAAACCTCCTCCAGATAAGCCGGACTCGCGCAGATATTGCACGGCTAATGTTCGCCCTTATCTGTTGGAATGGACTCTCCCAAGTATTTTTCCGAGACTTGAATAATGTATCTGGAAAACCATTAGTGTGCAGGATGCCACGTTTGTCGTCATAAAGAAGACTAGGCATGTCCTGTGTCAGAACTTACGTGGGATTGCTTTGCTTGATGTTCTATAAATTAGTACCCTTGTTATGTATGCTCTGTCGCGTCCCATATAAATTAATATTCATGACAAGGATATTAATTTAGCACGTGATATTATAGTGCATATTGCAGAGGCTTGTAGATACTTTCATTTTTGAAATGGATTAAAGGTCCTTAACAAGTACGTAGTTGTGTTCACCCTTTTGTAATGCTCTCCTGATTAATAGTCTAATTAGGCCTTGTGTAGAAAACAGTCTTAAAGAAGTCTAAGTATGTCCTATGTAAGAACTTTCGTGGGTCTTTTGTTTACTGTTATATAAATTAATATACATAACAAGGAAGGAATAGATATTAAAGTTGTTGTGAATATACAGACTTTTAGAGATATTTTCGTTCTGAAATGCACAAAATATTCATGGCATTTCGGGAGTTTGGGTTTAATCCTTTGTAAAATAATTTTATGCTCATGTGACTTATACGGTCTTATTTGACTTTGTGTAGCAAATAGTAATAAAGAAGTCTAGACACATGTCCTATATTAGAACTTGCTCAGGCTTTTTTACTATTACATAAATTAGTATACATACAATGATATTAATTTAGCACGTGACGGTCACTGTGAATACTGCAGAGACTTGGAGATACGTACTTTCGTTTTTGAAATGTACTAGAGGTAATTGACAAATACGGAGTTTTGTTAGCCCTTTCGTAACGTAAAGTAATGCTCACCTGACATGTACAGTTTAATTATGCTTAGTGTTGCAAATAATGATAAAGTTGCCCTGTCCCATCTCAGAACTTGCATGGAAATTTTTTTTGCTGTTATATAAATTAATACACTTTAAATAACAACAAAAAAGCATTAATATAAGAAGGATTTTAATTTATCACTTGATATAATTGTACAGAGGGGATTGGAAATATTTTTGGTTTTGATATGGAAAGGTCCCCGATGAACATGAAATTGTTTAGTCCTTTGTAAAGTAAAGTAATGATCACCTGATTTATAGTCTAAATAGGCCTTATGATAGCAAATGGTCATAAAGACTAGACGTGTCCTATCTCATAAATTACGAGAGATAGTTTTTGTTTGTTTTTATATACATTAATATGTTTAAAACAAGGATATTAATTTATCACGTCCCGTCATAGTGAATATTGCAAAAACTTGAAGATATATTCGTTTAGAAATGGATTAAAGATTCACGACATTTTGGGAATTTTGGTTCAGCCCTTTTGTAAAATAATTTAATACTCTGACTTACACCGTCTAATTCGGCCTTGTGTAACAAAAAATAAATGTATAGGGACAAACGAAATTTCTGAATTACATAAGTATATTCAATGGAAATAAATGACCTTCCACAGTTTAGATATTCTTCTAAAACACACTTTTTTTTAATTCAATAAACCACCTTATACGTATATTAAGTCTAGTGCATTAATTTTCCCCAGGTAACTTCCTTTTACCTAAGTCGTCGGCTTAAATCAGAAACTCATTGCCTGATATTTTTTCAGATATACTAAATGCTCAATTTCGTGATGATAAATACATTGACATATCAAAACATGTTTTAAAGATATATAACGCTATCAAAATGCTTATAATTTCATATTTTCTTTCCTAACAGCCAATAATTAGTCTTTAAACAGCTGTAATAATAAAAAAAATGTTTGTATCAGTTGATGAGTTTCATTTTAAAGACGACGATATATTTGATGAATTTTGGGAAAACACTTGAAATTTTTTATTTGTATCATTTCGCATTAGTTATTTCTGTTATGTGTAGTTCCTCTCTCATTGCAGTTAGAAAACATTTACTTTAGTATTCCTAAAACGCGCACACATCTTTCCACAGAATTCAGTACCGTAGAATTTTATGTTGGAAGTCATGATACCTATTTATCTTGTCATGTGACCGTGATTGAAATTTTTATGATTTCCTCGGATATTCCCCTTCGAGATTGGTCCCAGACTATCACCAATACCTCGTTGTGTTACTACATTACGGCGTTAATTCCACTACCTACCTAGATACTAATTTATATTACTGATTGTGACGACTCAGTTCTACCATTTAAACTAAGAAATATTCATTTCCATGTTCTTCTAGGCAGACATTTGACAAAGCTAGTATCTCAACCACTATATGAGAGAGAAGTCTCTTTTATTATAAGTAAACTATTTAACTTCTAAATTAAATAATATTAACTAAATTCACTCCAATGCTTTGATGTTCTAGAACAGAATTTTTCCCATACAGGGAAATATGAAGAATGGAATAACAAGTGATCCTACATGGAATATCATCCAGGAGGTACTTTGCTGCGAAAGTTTTATCTTTATGAGATTTTGGAAGCATAGCTGCCATAAAATGAATTACTACTTGAGATTGATACAGTGTTGTAGACATTGCTACAGTGTTATAAAAGTGGAACTTAATCCTGCACTCTGTATAATGAGTTTGGATGGTCTCTGTATGGTGAAGAAATTAAGAGGCAAACAAATCAACCTAGCAGCTAGAATTAGTTCGGCAATTCATATAAACCTTTTAGATGAACTAGGAGATCGCAATGTTTGCTAGATATACGAGAAAATTATGTAATTGGGATTTTTCGTAGTGCAAAGTTCTATGCATCTACGATTACTCAATATTTAATTTCTAGCATCGTAGAAGAATAAAAAAAATTAGAGTTGATGTCCAAATTTGTCACTCATACGTGTCCTACATTCAGCAGTTGGAGCTATCCTTTTCGATAATTAATGTACATTTTGGAAGTTGGTAGGTATTTTAATAAACGTCGCACTGGAACAACACAACGAACTATTGGCGACGGTCCGGGATCAAACCAGAAGGGAAAAAAATCCGTAGTTTTGAACCACGGTCAGAGGACGAACATTTTGGAAGTAAGTAGGAACGTAAATCTCCTGTGTTTATAATAGGTAGTCCCTGATTTTCCTTGGTAAACTCGATACTTAAAAATTTAAGATCGATTTGGAAAAACGTTAGCTTTAAGAATGAAAAATTTTTAATGATTTAAATGCTGCGGATAAGTAAAAACTGAAGGTAATTATTGGATGTATCTTTGAAGGAAATAATAATATCAATTGAGGGACTGTTCTTGATGCTTTCAAGCACACTGTTTCAAGTATCTAAGCGAACACCTCCAACTGAGTTATGGATGTTCGAGAGTTCATTTGGTAGTAAAATGACACTGACCAATACCCTCTAGTAGGCTCTTAGGATTATTTAATGTTGTGGGAAAAGTAAACTATATTAATTATTAGATGTGAAAGTGGAGAGTTTATCTTTGGAGGTACTTATATTATCTATTGGGGGATTATGCTTGATGTAATCTTTCAAGGATCTAAGCAACACACCTCCAACTTGAGCTGAGGATGTTCGAAAGTTCATTAAGTAGTAAAATTACATTGCTATACCCTCCAATGGGGTGTTAGGGCTTTCGACTGGGATAGACTGAAAGGGACAATGAAACCTCAGTTAAGGCCTCAAATGTCCTCACGTTGGCATGCTGGGGAAGTTTGAAGAGTGGAAGGCCAACACGGGAGTTGACATCAACATCTGTCCGTGGTTCAAAATAAGTCGTCGGGTCTTTCCCGGGATTTATGTCGGAATGTCGCCAATAGCCCTTAATGTTGCTCGAGTACATCGTGATGCAACTAGCTGCTATCTATTCGCTAACCTATCAACGTAAAGTTTGTATCCTTTCCCCACACCAGGTCATTACACTGCTGAAAGCATATGAAACCCTTACTGATCTTTAGTTTTGTATACAAATGCAAGATGAACCTGTAACGATCTCCCGATAAGCGATTACGAACACAGATAAGTTATCAGAACAGTTGTTCTTATGTTCTGGTTGCTACTGTTCTAGTAGACGAACAGTAATGTGTGGCAGTGTTTGTGTTCTGATACGATCAAGAACATGTAATCTTGGTACTGTTCGGAATAAGAACGAGAATAAGGTTAGATTTGTTGTAGACTCTCGGAAGATTGACGTGTTTTTTCACCGGATGGTGCGGCATATATATTTGAAACTTTATATTATCTTGTAAATAAATGTCCGTGTTAGACTCCGCTCGGAACTGCGAACACTACAGAAACGAAATTGACCTCAAATTACAGCTTATTTCGAGATCTACCGATTTTAGATATTAAAAATTAATTCGAACAATTTAATGATCTCCCGAAAGGTGATTACGAACACAGATAGGTTATAAGAATAGTTATTCTTGTGTTGCTACTGTTCTTGTAGACGAACATCGATGTATGACAGTGCATGTGTTCTCATACGATCAAGAACATGAAATCTTAGGTGCTGTTCTGCATTAAGAACACAAATAAGGTCAGATTTGTTGTAGACTTCAGAGGAGAGAGACGTGTTTTTGCATCAGACGGTGCGGCGTGTATATCTGAAACTTTGTATTGAATTGAAAATAAATGTGCGTGTCCAATTTCGGAATGCAGTGTCCCTCTGTTCTTGTCCACTACTACACACACTGTCTATCAAATTAGACATCGCTTGTTCACTCTGACTGAACCTTTATTGATTTGCTTGGCAGTTCCAAACCTCGCACAAAACGCATCAATTTAGAAACAAATGTGATCGCACACTACTTTAAGGTTTCGGAGTATATGCCGGATTTCCCCTAAAGTCTCTTCAAGATGAAGAGATAAAAAACACTTAAAATCTCGGATCAAACGAGGCGACTTCTCGGTCACTTAGCGCTCTCTTCCTCGCCTCTTAGTGCCGCAATTTTTGATGCGTCGGTTGTGAAAAGCAATCTCACTCTATCGCATCGCCGATTCTCAAAGATTGATAAATTACACTTCTTGTCTGAAAGCTGGCCGATGAACTGGAAGAAAGGGGGAAGAGAGATGGGGAAGGAAGTGAAATTCCCTCTCCATTCACAAGTTCCGGAGTCTGCGTTTGTATCCAAAAGGAGGGTTTTCCGTAATTTCTTTCTATTTCTGGAAAGTTTCAGAGTCGTCAGTCCGATGTATCTGGAGAAAAAGTTGGTTGAAATGAATTGAATATAATTCAACTTTTCTGGATGGCAAAGGATTTTTACATCGGCCGATTTCAGTTTTGAAGAGACATTGGGTGCAAAATGTTAATAGGTAGGTAGTTGAATTAATGACACACAGAAGAAACAGAAAGGCCTATTGAAAAGGTTCTGGGATCGATACCGATGGGAAACATCCGAGAACAACTCGTAATTTTAAACGATCTCAATACCTGAGCTAACGTCCTACTATCCAAACTTCCACACCACTCCTACATGAAGACATTTGAAATCACTACAGGTTTAACATACATCATCTCCCACGTACTGGACACTCTTTGGTTGTATCGAGTTTCGAACAAATAACCTTCTGGTTGCTAATCCGTTGCTCTTTCGACCGCGCTACCTCAGCCCGCTATTGAAAGGAGCTTCTAAGAGTGTGACCAACATGTCGATTAGTAATCATATGATTGCTCTGAGAAAAATTGATATGTTTGGCCGGTTTGGCATCTAATCACCTCGTTTGGCGATATAACATATAACGACAGAGTAGATGTGTGAGTTCGTATTTCTTAAGTGTGAGAACAAAAGCCGTGAAATCTCCAAAGTCTAATAATCCCCAAAGTTTCTGACAAGTGAATAAAAGGGTACCTTACAAAATATCCTGACACTAGAATTAGCTTATTTACAGAGACATGTCTCGTAAAGTTCTAGGAATTTCTATCCAGCTGAATCTGTGTGTGTGTGTGTGTGTCTCATGCCTTCAGATACTGACAAGTCCTGACATACTTTTCCAACGATGGTAGTCAATGCCGATCAATATGGTTTTGGCGCTTGAGGAATACAGTCGCCTTAATTTTGCAATAAGGGAAAATGTCCGGTTCTCAGAGACATTATTTTATTTCTATGGGGAGAGTTTAGAGGGAATCGGGAAGAGGGGCATCCAGGAATTATATGTTTCTAAAATATGCTCTACGTGGCGTGCAATTTCAGTACTAGAATGATGTAAACGAGCTGTAGATCAGTGGAAAGAAGGAATTATTTAAAATAGTTCTTTAATACAGGGAGTCGCATTATTTTGACTTTCAAAAAATCATAAAATCAGGGTTTATAACAGGTTTTAAGGTGTAAAGAAGTGACTAATCGAACAAAAAAAAGTGACGATAAATGACAAATAACAATAATGCCAAATATATTCAAGTATAAAGATAGAAAATAAAAAGATGCCCTCCCAAGCCATCCCTATCTTTTGCTTTTCTTTCTTTGGAAGGATATTTATTTTCTTCATTTAAGAAGCATATTATTTTTAAACGATATTTACAAAAAAAAATTACAAATTTGTAATCATGACTGTTAAATATGTTGTTTATTTTTGACATTGATTGAAGAATTGCTACCTTTTCTGTAAAGGATTATGTCTAATTTTTTTTTTGAAAAAGTCTTAAATTAATTTTCTTCTCTAGAGAAAATGTGCATTTTTTCAAAAGTCTGTCTTTGCTGACCAACATCATCTGAGACTTTTGCCGTCCCTTCAATTATTGCCTGAGCAAGTGCTGCTTCCATAAAATCTTTATTTTTTATCGCCTTCTTGAGCCTATCATCGGATTCTTTAAAAAAAATTTTAAGCACCGTCCAAAGCCCCATCCTATTCCTTACACATAATTTTAAGTTTTCGTTCTTCTTCTATTATCTTTCTTTTCTTTGCCAACTGCTTTAAATTTTTTTTCTCTGCTTACAGTCTTTCGTTTTCTTTCTTGTCCTTCTCTAATTTTTCTTGTGCCTTCTATTTTATATCTTCTAAATAGGCATGGTAGGCTTTATATGCAACCCTTCCCATATCCATTAGCTTTGATGTGATCGGCAACAAATAAGGTTGATTATCAAAATTTGCCAAGCTACTTTTGACCGTCATCAATGCATTAAGTTTGCGTTCTGACATTGATGCTCTGTCTCCTGTCAAACCTCTTCCTGAGGCTAAGAGGCCACGTTCAATGTCAGCACTACCATGAGAAGGTGACAGAGCAGCCTTCACTAGCTTTGACACAACTGGGTACTTAGGATCCACACCCCTAATATCTAGCAGTCTGAAGAACTGGTTCCAGTAAACATCAATAGGCTTCATTCTAGATCCTTCTTCCTCAAATTCTCTTTGGAGTAATTTCCACTCATCCAGTAGTGTGTCTGTCGGGACATCCCATAGCCATTGCTCTTGCAACTTCTAATACTTGTCGAACACTCTCGCCACTGAGTCTCAAGAGGACCAACACAGGATAAACTTTTAAGGAGAGATTAACTGAAGGAGACTTCTTCAAAAGATATTTAACACTGGTAATGTGCTTCTGAGCCCTTAGAAATAAAAAATTTCTTTCCTTCTCTTTCACATTCTGTAGAGCTCTAGAAATTTGATCTCCAATCACAATATCAACCAGAGGCAACAGTTTCTGAGGACATATATTTTCCAATTCATAAATTTTCAAATCTCGAATAAATTCCTCTTTGCAGATCCTACCCAAAATTGTTCTTGTCAACAGTTCCAGTTGAGAACGAAGATTATGTATTAGAGGTTCCTTTTTCTGAAGAAATTCGGTCACACAAAGAAATATACTTGCACTTGATACGTTAAATATCACCTCAGCCTTAATAGTTTCTCTTCTAAATAAATGAACAATTTTTTTGTAACCTGGTATTTGTATCATGTTTGGCTTCTTATTGGAATGTTGTCAAGGAAATACTTTCACACTGCAATCCACTGTTCAAGCAACCTTTCAGCAGCTGGCTTTAGGCTTAGCCACCTGCTTGAAAAATTCTTGATGAAATAGTGAGAGGGAAGTTTCAAGTCTCCTTGAATTTGTTTGTATGTTGACCAACGCTTAGGCCACTGATTAAAAAATCTCTGAATAGAAAAAACGAGTTCAGGCACACCTTCCCAAGCTCTTTTAGACCTTATAGAAAAGCATTATGTATTGTGTGAATATTACATATCCCAATGTTAATTAGTTCTTGTTTTTCGGGTAGAAACGTAATGAGTCATTAATCTTCTTGAAAACTGACTAATTGACATTGGGCCCATCTGAGCCAATCATGAGCAGTTGAGAGTGTGGAAGGGATAACTCACCCAGAGCTTGCAAAATCTTGTCACATAAAATATCTGCCGTTCCAGATCCTTTATAAAATGTCTTTAAGTGTTCGCAATCGATTTTACCTTGTTACCAATATCTCACACCAGTTAATAATTCACTGTTTCACACCAAGTTTCATAATTTTCAAGGACTCCGAGTTTGGAAAAAAAATTCAAGGACTTATCAAATACCGTGGGAACCCCTCCTCATGTCACCATCATTGGAGGCAAATGAAAATCCCGAAAGAGATTGCTGGCAAATTTAAAAATATCTCCTTTTCTTCACGAAGAAAAAATACATTAGCACAAAAAAAATTCCAATTTTTCAAATTTAATTAACATTTGACTTTTTAGAGAAAAAACAAAATACATTTTAGCTGTGCACTAAAAATTGTTCTAGTCCAAGTAGAGTTTAAGAACTTAAACACCTGAAAAAGTGACAAAATGGTGACGAAAAGTGACAAAATGTCAAAATGGTGACAAAAAGTGACAAAAAACAAAAAAGTGAAAAAAGAACAAAAATGTGACAAATAGTGAAAAAAGAACAAAAATGTGATATTTTGCCCTTTTAAAAGCAACAAATTGGTGTATAAGTGCGGTTTGCATCAAAAAGCTTGTCGAGGAATAGGATTCTATTTCTTTTTTGGTTTAAGAAACAGCTTTAATTCAAATTTTCATCAATGGATAACGCTATGCTGTTTGCATGGCAAAAATATGCTAACTTAATTCCCTGACAAACGAAGATATAAAGCTGGTTGCTCATTATTAACAATAGCTTCATTAATATATCGTGCGAAATAAACTTGCTTAACTAAATGTTGCCGTTGGTTGATTTGACACTTCTGGTGAAGTAGTTTTTATCTGAGTAGTGAATCGCCGACCAAGATTTACGAAAATTTCTAACACAGAAAAAATTAGAATGAACGTAAATGTCCGGTGAGTGTTACCGGACACAAAAACCTAATAAAGGGTTTCGAGGAAAAATAATTTCGAAAAAAAAGTAGTAGCTTGGTCCTTGCAGTAGCAGACCGCAGATATCAGAAGACTGTGCTTATAGCATAGCATCAAAAATGGAGTCCCTCACAGCAAAATCAACAAGCGGAAAATGCAGAGCACTGGAAGTTGCCAGAAACAAAACAAATGTGGCCCGTGTCGCGCGTTACGTTTTAAATCTGTATCCGTACTAATACAATCTCTTCATCGGCTGAATCCAAATGATGTTTCGAATCGGGAAGAATTCTCCATGTGGACTCTCAAAAAGATAGAGGAGGACCTCAGTGGCTTTTTACTATCTTTTGGACAAATGACACTCGTTTTTTCTAACACGGGACAGTTAATAGCATAACTGTTGAATCTAACGAATGAGGTAGGTAGGAATTTTAATTAAAGTCAAACTTAAGCAACACAACGGGCTATGGGCGAAGTTTCGGGATCAAATCCAAAAGGAAAGATCCCAGGACGATCTACCACGCAATTTTGAACCACGGTCAGATAATAAGGTCACACCTGATCTGGCACCCCACTTTCCAAACTTCCACACCATGCCAACGTGAGTACATTTGAGGCCACGACATGCACCAGCCCCCTTTGTGTAAGACGATCTTTGGTTCGATTCAAACTCGCTTTTTCCGTTTCTCTTCCAACCGGGCTTCCACAGTCCTCTGGTCAAACGAAGATCCGCTGGCCAAACAAAAGAGCCGTTAAATGCACTGCGATTCATTGAACGGTGCGGCTTTAATGCAAGCGTCGTATAATTGGACCTTTTTTCTTAGATGAGTCACATGAAACATCGGATTGGAGAACCAGCATAATAAAAGACATCGTTTCCTGAAAATGCTTAAAGAATATGTAGTGTAGTACAGCGTGCACAGAATCTTCTAAGCACGATCACGTTCAAGCAAGATGGGGCACCCCCCTCATATAACCTCTCCACGCTCTCAACGTTCTATCCTATGGCTTCATCGTGGAGAGAAGGCGAAACGGGTAGCAGATGCGAAGTGCGTGGAGAGTACATAGGGCCTCCCAAGGCGTGAATCTGTCTGTACTTAAAAAGCATAGATAATCTCCAGTACCTTTTCATCACTGGTACCTCAGTAAAATACTGGATGAACTGCTTGCCTTAAATTTGTCCCGATCATTTTAAAGGACCCATATCCCATACCCCAAAAAGCTTTTTTTTTTGTGGATCCAATGACTTAATGTAATTTTTTACACTGGGATAAGATAGAAGACATTTCCTGTGTAACATTTTCTGATCGTTTAGTCAAGATCGAATTAGTATTCATGGTCCCAACGACTTGACACCAGCAGATTTTTTTACCATTGAGCTACCCAAAGTTTCGAGAGTAGACTATGGGCCCGCTTTCTTCGGCTTATTTGAAATATGCCATCCGCCAGGAGGTCATTGCCATAGTCTCTGATATGCTTCACGAATCTGTGAATGGCATTGTGATACGCTGGCACAACGTCCTTAGTTGCGGTGGTGGATATAATGAGCAACTGCTATTGTAAGGTATTCATAAATGTAAATTTCATTCGTCAGGCTTTTAGTATTGGTCTGGTGATAATTATATTTTGAAATAAATTTTATCTTGCGTTTGGAGCAGCTTATCCATTTTTGGATCTTGCACCACAAAAACCAAAACAACCATACATGTAAATTAATAAATGATACACCATCTTAATTGCTTATTGCCCCCAGGGGCATTCCTTCTTTAGGTTTGTACGGGCTTCACAACCCCGGGGTACCTGAGTGATCTTTTCTCCCTTTCGTTCTTCCTCTCCTCTACCCTTAGCTTTTTGCTTTTTCTTCCTCCCTCATTGTGGTTGCTTCTTCGGAGGTGAGGGCTCCCCTTGAGAAGCTTTTCGCCAGTCTGTGGATTTAGCTCCTCTTGGGGATTATATCACCCACGTGTTTGCCGTGCGTGGAGACCTGTGTCTTCGGAAAAGGTGATCCTGGCGATTGAGGGACAACATAACGCCCCAATACATTGCTTCGGCTCCTGCTTCGAATAAACAGGAGGTGTACTTTGGTCCCAGTACATTGATCGGCTGGTGGGTATATCCTGCTTGGGCTAAGGACCCGCTCACCAACTAGCTCCTTGGCAGTCATAGAGGTGAGTTGGGTTCGTATAGTCTCTGGCCAGCACCGGTGCAGGAATCTGTATCCCCTCGTTGGACTCCATGGTGGGTGGTGCCGCCGGGGACTGAAAAATTTATTATTCAAATATGGAAAACCAAAACCCAACTCCTCCTTCAGTGGAGCAAATATTAAATGAAACTAATGTAAACAATATGTGTGAACAGAAATTTTTTATAATGAAGAGTAACGAAGGAAATTTAAAAAATATATCTGCTATATTACTCCACAAAACAATATTAGGCATGGTTGGAGAGATGAAGAATATAAAAAAAACACTAGCTGGAGATGTACTCATAGAAGTTTCAAACAAAACACAATCTTTAAACATACAAAAAATCAAATTCGTCGGTCCAATACAAGTAACAGTAACACCACACAAAACTTTAAATTCGTCAAGAGGTGTAATTTCCGAATCGGATCTAGTCCATGATTCGGAAGAAGACATTTTAGAATCCCTATCCGAACAACATGTAATAAATGTAAAAAGAATAACTATATCAAGAAATGGCCAAAAAATACCCACTAAACACTTAATATTAACTTTCAATACACCAAGCATACCAAAACACGTTAAAATAGCTTACATTAATTGCCCAGTGCGACCTTTCATTCCAAATCCTGTCCGATGTTTTAAGTGCCAACGATTTGGCCACTCTTTCATGGCTTGCCGCGGCAAAGAAACCTGCGCAAAATGCTGTAGTACAGAACATAAGACCGATGTCTGTACTACATCGTCCCTTTGCTGTGTGAACTGCAAAGGTGACCATCCAGCTTTTGCCAGGTCTTGCCCTAAATTCCAAACAGAAAAGGAAATCCAAACTATTAAAGTTCAACAAAACATTTCATTTCCGGAAGCACGAAAAATTGTTAATGATCGCACCCCAAAACCTGGTATATCACATACTCTTCAATAGTTAAAAAAACCTTCAAAACTAGCTCTACTCAAACCGATGTAACTGTGTTCAAGCCATCTGAACAACATAAAACTTCATCGAACCAACCTAAAACGCCTTCTTTCTCTAAAGCAACAACAACCTCATCAAATACAAAAATCATAAACCAACCAAATCGACCTACAAATACTTCTTTAAAAAGAGCCATTTCATCATAACAAAATAATATTAAAATAGCAAAAAACTCTGCTCAAACATCTCTCCAACCTGTCGTTTCATCCAAACATTTGATAACTAATCCTTCTACAAGTGACCTCATTAATCTCTATAACTCTGAAAGCGATATTTCCTCTATAGAAGATGAGGACTTGGAGTCTTCGCCACTGAAGCCCAAGAAAGATTCACGGCAAGACAAACATCGTCCTAGGACGAGAAATCACAAGTAGTTTTTCCTTTCTTTTCTACTTTATTTTTATGGCTTCCTTTCTTTCCTGGAACTGCCGGGGTTTTCGTCAAAAAATTGATGATGTCAAAGATATCATAAATAAACACAATCCAGCTGCAATCGCCCTCCAGGAGACGTATCTAAAAAACGCCGATACTACCAACATTCGTTATTTCACTGTATTCAGAAAAGATTACGATGATGGCCAAAGAGCATGTGGAGGTGTTGCATTGCTTACCTCCCATGACTTACCAGTTACTCAAATTAATCTCAAAACAAATCTACAAGCTGTTGCTGTAAGACTTCATGTCAATATTCTAATTACAATATGCAACTTATACCTACCTCCTAATACCCATATCGCCACTTCTGACTTAAATAATATAATAGATCAACTTCCACAACCATTCATCATACTTGGTGACCTAAATGGCCATCATATTCTCTGGGGCAGTTCAGATATTAATTCTAGAGGCAAGCAAATTGAAAAAGTAATAACAGATAATGATTTATGTATTATGAATGATGGCCAACCTACTTACTTTCACTCACCTTCACTTACTTACCATTCAATAGATCTGGCAATTTGCACTCCTTCAATTTTACCATTTTGGACCTTTTCTGTGGATCCTTACCTATACAATAGCGACCATTATCCTATAAAACTAAAATATGCAGGCCAATACCAACCTCCCTCTGTCAGCCAACCAAACTATATATTTGAAACTGCCAACTGGCCACTTTTTACTAGCCTTGCTGACCTTACTAATATGGTAGAAAATGGTGATATAAATGAAATTACTAATAAAATTACAGACATAATTATAGCAAGTGCGGACGCCTCAATTAAAAAAGTCAATAATAAGTCTAAAAAACAGAAGAAACCTTGGTGGAATGAGGAATGTAGCGATGCCTATCGGAAACAGAGGAAAGCCTGGAATATTTTTAATAGATATCCAACAAGTGAAAACTATATTTTTTATAAAAAAACAAAAGCGGCCTTTCGAAAAATACAACGACGTAGTAAGAGGGATTCTTGGATGAATTATATCAATAGTATAAATAGTAAAGTCACTAGTAAACAATTATGGAACAGAATTAAAAGAATTTCCGGTGTTTACCCCAACAGACAAATTCCGATTCTAGAATGCAATAACCAAGTACTATCAGCACCCAAAGATATAACAAACGCAATTGCTTCATGCCTTTCTGAAATATCCAGCTCCACTAACTACCCTGACAGTTTTAAAAAAATCAAAATTGCGTCTGAAAAGAATAAAATTAATTTTACTTCAAACCGCATATCATCTTATAATTGTGACTTTACTTTTCCGGAATTGATAAAAGCTTTATCTTTAGTCCACAAATCAACTCCTGGCCCAGATAATATCAGTTACATCATGCTCAAACATCTTTCAAATAGTTCTCTAAATCATCTCCTCAAATTTTACAATAGAATTTGGACCGAGCATACTTTTCCGCACTCTTGGAGGTATGCTACTATAATACCCATACTGAAACCGAACAAAGACCCCAAGAATCCTTCGAACTACCGTCCAATAGCCCTGACAAGCTGCCTATGCAAAATTTTAGAAAAAATGGTCAACGCGAGGTTAATTTATGTTTTAGAAAAAGAAAAATGTCTCTCTCCACTTCAAAGTGGTTTTAGAAAACATCGATCCACTATTGACAACCTAGTCGCTCTCGAGACCGAAATAAGAAACGCTTTTGTTCAAAACAAACATCTCGTCTCGATATTTTTTGATATAGAAAAAGCGTACGATCGAACGTGGAGACATGGAATTTTAAAGGATATTTTTAACAATGACATAAGGGGAAATCTGCCTATTTTTATTCAAAATTTTTTAGAGAAACGATATTTTAAAGTACGGATTGGATCAATTTTTTCAGATGTTTTTATTCAAGAGGAGGGAGTACCACAAGGCAGTGTATTAAGTGTTACTTTATTTATTTTAAAAATTAATGATATTGTTTCTCAATTGCCGCCATCAGTTAAAGGTCTTATTTACGTTGACGATCTGCAAATTTCATGCGCAGCTAAAGACATTCGTTTAATAGAGAGACAACTTCAACAGGCAGTAAATAAAATCACACATTGGACTAATGAAAATGGTTTCAGTTTTTCACCTTCAAAAACCGCGTGTGTTCATTTTTGTAAAAAACGAAATCTTCATCTTGACCCTGAAATATTTTTCAAAGATATTTTAATTAATGTTGTGGACAATTTTAAATTTTTAGGCATCATATTTGACAAGAAGTTGACTTTTCAACCGCATATTTTAAATCTACGCAAACGTTGTGAAAAAGCCCTTAACATCTTGCGAGTTTTATCTAGGTTATCATGGGGATCTGATCGGGCTTGTCTTTTAAAAATATACAGAGCTTTAATACGATCTAAATTAGATTACGGCTGCGTGGTGTATGGTTCAGCCAGAAAATCTGCTCTACAAACACTAAACACTATCCATCACACAGCTTTGCGTTTATGTTCTGGTGCCTTTAAGACTTCACCCGTAAAAAGCTTATATGTGGACGCTTTTGAACCTTCTCTTGACTTAAGGCGACAGTTGTTGTCCTTAGAATATTATTTTAGAATTTCTTCATTCCCTCATCACCCATTGCATACCATTCATCACAGTCCATATCTAATACGTCTCTATCAAGCTAAAACATCCTTCATCCCTACATTCCACTTGAGAATGCTGGATTTGTTGAACGGATCCGAAATTTCTTCACTTGACGTCACCCAGAAAAAACTTTATTATTTCTCTCCTTGGTTTAATCATGATTTTGAATTTCAAAACCCTTTCCAAGATTTTTATAAAGCAGATACCTCTGATATTATTTACAAACAGCTTTTTCAAAACCATATAGAAAAATACACAAATTTTATACAAATTTACACGGACGGATCGAAACGGGCAAACTACGTTGGAGCTGCGTTCACTATTAATCACTCTGTTCACACTTTTAAACTTCATTCTTCATGTTCTGTTTTTACTTCTGAAATCATGGCCATATATAAAGCATTGGAATACATATCTGATCATTGTCATAAAAACTGTATCATTTTCACTGATTCATTAAGCGTTTTACAGACATTGAAACATCCTGATCATGACAGTCATCCCAGTGTTTTAGAGTCATTAAAAAGAATTTATCATCTATCATCCAAAAATTTTAACTTGTTATTTTGTTGGGTTCCATCTCATGTTGGGATATCTGGAAATGAATTTGTTGACAAAGCCGCCAAATCGGCTGAAAATAATTTTAATCATACCATTCCTTATCGCGACTTAAAATCATTCATTTACAAATTTTTAGAACAAAAATGGCAGAAGGAATGGAGTGATCAAACAGAGAACAAACTTCACGCTGTTAAACCAATTATAACTGAATGGAAATCGTTACCTCTAAGAAGACAAAATGTAATACTAACACGACTCCGTATTGGACATACTCGAATAACACATAGACACCTCCTCCTCGGAGAAGATCATCCCATTTGCAATTACTGCATTTGCCCACTAACAGTGAAACACATTTTGATAGAATGTTCTCATTTTAATTATCAGCGTCTTAAATATTTTAATTCGTATACCTTTACTTTAGAAGACATGGTTGGGGAGAATCCTCATCCAAATATTTTTAGCTTTTTACATGACATTGGTTTTATCCATCACATATAATTTCATATAGAATTTACTCATTATGTTTTGACTCATCTCATTTCATTATTATATTATGTATCTGATTTTTATCTTGAGTTTGGCATAATATGTCCCAAGAGGACTCAATGCCACAAAATCCAATCCAATCCAATCCTTAATTGCTTATTGCAATGTTGTTCTGGTTAAGTTTTAATAATAGCGCCATCTGTCAGTGAAAATATGAACTAATATGTTTCTTGCACCAAAAAAGATCCGATTCCACGACAAGCCTTTTGGTGTAAACCGTACTCTCATACGCCAATTTATTAATTTGATATTGCTTTTCTAAAGTCAATCTATGGGACACCTTGTACGTCAATTTATAAACAATCCATTCTCTACATAAGATCCTATTTATATTCGTTTCAAACAGTGTCATTGAAATATTAAATCAAATAGTGGTAATTATTGAAAATTCTGGTTGTTCGCAGAATTGGTTAAAAAGTCGTAAACATGTGTCTACATGCTAGAAAACTGTTACAAGTACCCTCTAATGGAGAAAGATTGACAAAATGTTTTCAGTTTGGAAATAAACTCAAGCATATATTTAGTTTTCGTACACCTAAATCTGTAAATTCCTTTTTAAGCTATGGTAGTATGGTTTGGCAGCTGGTATCAGAGTTGATAATTATGCAATTTAAAATGCAATGATGATAGCAGTGATTATAAATAAATATACCTTTCACAACCTATATTTGGAACAATGCTAGTGTTCAGGGAAAACTTCAACCAAGAGATATGTTTGGATTTTGTTTTAACAACCCAATCGTAAATGTACATCTTGAGAGGAGTTATTTTCGCTCAATATTAGAGATCTTTCTTGATTTAAAACAGGATAAATAAGATATATTTGAACCTCTTTGGGCTTCACACACATAGTTCCACCTTTCTTCCTAGTCTTCCATACATGACATACTAATTTCAATCTTTTGGACCAATCGAATCATTGCAAAGGATTCTATTCTAAGAGAAGGAAAGACCAACAAAATCTTTCCAAAGGGTCCTTTTCAAAGCAAAGGAATAATAGTCTCGAGAAGGATTCTATTGTTCAGAATGGGTCAATAAAATCAATCCAAAAGTGTCCATTCTAAAAAAAAGACCCAATGAAGTCGTTCTAAAAGACTCAATTCTAGGGATAGGAGCAAAAATATTTCCACTGGATTCTATTTTACAGAATGGGTTAATAGAATCGATCATAAAGTCTTCTAAGGAAAGAACCAATATAATATTTCTAAAGGTTGAAATAATCCATGAGAACTGTTTCAGCCAATAAATGTTGTTAGTTAGTCATTAACCCTCTAACGGGTTCCAACGAGATATCACGTCCCTGAAATTCTGACCAATTTTGCTAATGACGAGATATCTCGTCATCAAAATACCAATTATTTTATGACGATATAAAAGATCAGATCAATTTTTTCCAATTACAAGATATCTCTCCTTCAAAATTTGTTTCATTTTTGATACTGACGAGATACCTCATCAAGACGCGCACCTGGAGGATTAAGTGTTTGGACAAAATCCGATCTACACTAGTACTGGAAAATATTACGACTCTCAGAGGGCTCAATTCCGTTTTAGATACAAGGAAAACCACAATTCCATAAAAATGGACGCTCTTGGAAAAGCTATCATCTTGCTCCAGATTCTCCGTTGTCTGTTGTTCTTGTAAACCCTCCTTCGAGCTGTAAAGGTCTGTTCCAAACTTTCTGGAAAGCCTTGTAAGGGGTCAAGAATTTGAACAATAAGTTTTCGAAGCTATCTGAGGAAAGGAGGCAAAATAAATGATTATGGAAAAAGTAATTCTTTTCCGTTGTTACTGATGTATTGCCATCCTAATGTCTGGAGAAGAATGCCTGGTAAATCATGCAGATAATAGTAAAGAATAGTTTGCGTAATAACTCTTCCAAATAAAGAGATTAAATTGTCGATGATCCTTGAGTAATGTTTCAAGAAACTGGCGTGTCTCCAAGAACTTGAACCAAGGGAAGCTTTCTTAGAACTGTAACTACATGAATTGATAAAAGTTGGTCGTTTTTAGACATCAAAACATTACAATTATTGTTTCTTCATAGTAACTTAATAATAGAGAACGAGTTCTATCTGTGATTTATATACCCAATCAAGGGTGTGTGGATCTGAAATTACACCACTTCTGACTTTTTCTCAAATAAAAACTCAACGCTATGAGAACTTTATTCAAAGTTTCTACCTTTTCCTTAGAAGTTCAAGGAAGTGGTTTAATTTTTCTATTAGATCCAAATCGATTCAGATAAAACAGAAAAAGATTTTTTACAAAAGATGCTTTTAATATGAGTGGGTAGCTGATTTCTGCAACAATGCACAGATCTGAACATGAGAGTCTTAAACTATTGTTTATCTTTCCATCAGTTTTATTTTCTACTAGCTGAATTACCCGGCATTGCTCAGGTTTCAAATATGACCGAGACAGCTAAAATATGACCTCGACATTTCCCTGTGTTAACTCATACACAAACCCTGTAGAACGTGTTTTCTTATCCATGTCCATTTATTGCAGAAAAACAAACTTTACATTTTAAAATTGGGACTTCGAGGGACATTTCTAGGACTACTTGTGTGCCATGACTACAGGTTGGCATGAAGACAGGAAAGAAAAGCCTATGTTTTCCGCGGTGTTCTAAAGTACAAGTGTACCAAATTTGGTATGGATTGGTCAAGCGGTGTGGATTTGTATAGAGAATATATACACACACATTTCTTTTTGCCTGACAAATCCATTAAACATTTCCATCATGACACTACAAGAGCAGAATTGTGAACCTCGCTGCGTTGTAGATATGACTTACAACTCGCATTCTTACCATGCATTCTTCGGGGCCACTGTACCCTGGTTGGAGGTGTAACGTATTAGAAGTAGGAGTATTGCGAATTCGAAACTCGATCCAACCAGAGACCGTCGTGTATGTGGGGGATGGTACGCGTTCAAATTTTCATGGCTTCAAATGTCCTCACGTTGGCGTGGTGTTGGATCTTGTGGTATGTCACAATAGCCCGTTGTGTTGCTCCAGTGCGACGTTAATTACCATTACCTACTTGAAATTACCCATGATGAATCTCCCTAGACTCTCCCCTTCACTCTGTTTATAATACACCAGCACGGCGATGCACATGGCAGTTCTTTTCGTGGGTTCATGTGTGACGCTCGCCAACCCCCGGTGATTGCTACGTATTCCCATTTTTCAAATGAACTCTACGGGCAACGCCGTGATGGTCTCGAAGTGGCTATTATCAACAACGTAGACACGCAAGAATCGAAAAACGGCATGGATCCAAAGGCATAAGACGACAGACGCTTCTGAAGTCAGCGATCGAAAATCGCAAAATCCTCGCCTTTCTTCAATGACGTCACATTCCTGAGAGAAGAAAGAAGGTGAAAAAACTAATAAATCACTTTTAAAATGTTCTAGATTAAATTTTTAAATTCGGGCTGGACACAAAAATTCGGACTGCCTGTATGCCAAATTTCGTTATGGGAAGAGCCATAGAGATTCGTCAGGACACTGCACACCGCACACAGAGACACAAACACTTCCTTTTATAAGGAAGTGTTTGGATGTTCCTTTTATAAAAAACGTAGAAATTTTGAAAATTTTGGAAGAAATTTTGAAATTTTTGGCACAGCTCGTCCGTTTTTGTACTTTGCGCTAATAAACCTTTACAAATTTTGAAAGCGAGAATGAACCAGCGTAACTTAGTGCTTACCAAAATGTACTTTATGGTAGAGTTGGGTTACACTGGTATTTATACAACCCATTTGTAAGTTAAGTTTTGGAGTGGTAGCTACGCTCGCTACAATACTCCCCCTCCAGTATTTTAGCAGTAGCCGAAATTCGATAGATGACGTCACTTGTAGAATGATTGCCATTTTTTTTATTAGACTGTGAGAGCTGTATTAAGATCACAGTTGCCGTGTTGCCTTTACAGGTTATTTTATCCATGCGGCAATGCACGGATGGAGGATCTGATATAACATTAGCAGTTTCTGCTATCACAGCGCCCCTAGTGGTTGAAAGGTAACTAGTATCAACCATGGCGATTTTTACTGTACATCGTGTGCCATCCATCGAATTTGTAAATTTTACAGCGTGTTTAAATCACGAACGTTGGTCACAAATATATCAAGCGCGAATTAAACAGCGTAACTTAGTGTCTACCAAAAAGTACTTCATGGTAGAGTTGGGTTACACTGGTATTTATACTACCCGTTTGTGAGTTAAGTTTTGGAGTGGTAGCTACGCTCGCTACACATACAATCCAATCCACATAAAAAGTTGAGTTATTAAAACGTTATTTACCTGTGAAATTCTACATTGAGTTTTGTCCCACCCTGTTATAACAACCCATTAACCCACCAGGTTGTTCTCGTGACGAGGTACCTCGTCATTTGAAGAAAACCTACCAGATCTTGATGAAAGAGATATCTCGTTAACAGAAGGAAACTGACCATATCTGAATCTCGCCATCACCAAGGAATTGGCAATTTCTTGGTGATGAGATATCTCATCAGCTAAATTGGTGAGATCTCAATGGACGAGATATTTCGTCGAAACCATTTGAGGGTTATCATTCTTGCGTAATATTAACCTCTTAATCAGGTGCGTAAATTCTGAACACTCTAAAACAGAGAGATTTCGCGTAGTGAGTTCAAAAGATTTTTAGCCACTCGGTATGGTGGCTTAGCTTTCGAAAGAGTTATCCCTCCTTACTTTAAAACCAAAACAACGCAGAAATATGTTGTGCAACAACACTATTACTTCGAACAAAATTTATTTCATCCCCTGAACGAATTCCAAAGCTTACACACAAAGAAAATTTTAAAAAAAAGTCCACAAGAACCAGCCCAGAAAAAAACAATCCGTTTTATTATCGTTACAGAATACAGCGATCCGCAATGTCAATAAATCTCCTCTCCCAATCCGTGAATAAGCGAGCTTCTCGAATGGCTTTCGCGAAAAGATCCTTTTCTGGTCGGGGGAACATTTTGGTTGGGAACAGAAATAGCGAGAGCGTAAATGGAAACCTCACTTTGTTGTGAAAAATGACCGAGTTTTGTCCGCAAGTCCTTGTCCGTCGTCCATGAGGGACGTCCGATTCTCAGTGGCTTTCCGTCATAACGAAATAGGCTGTGTGAAATATTGAGTTATTCGGAAAGGTTTTTAGATTTCACGAGTAGGGGGAGCGGATAGAAAGCACCCGGTAAGCTCTTGTGGGAAGAATATATATTTTTCTTAAGCAAATCTAGTTTGAAATTTCCTCTTGCGGGTTCTCGGTGGATTGATCCCGGACCGTAGTCAATAGCCCGCTGTGTTGCTCAAGTACGACGTTAAACTTACCTTACTTGAACCTTAAGAGCCGCGGTAGCTCAGTCAGTAGAGCGTCGGGCTCGCATCAGAAGGGTTGTGGGTTCTGTCCTCGGCGGAGCCCGCAATTCTGATGATTGCGAGATAGGCGCTTCGACCTGGCTAAAGACCGTCGTGTTCACTAATGGTGACTGGGGCACGTTAAATAGGTCGCGGTCACAAATTCCCCATGTTCCCATACCAAATCAATACCTCTGGGGGTACCTGATCAGGGGTTATCAGCCTCTGATTGGGATCTAAATTACGATATGTGTGAATGAATAATGGATGTATGAAAGGGACCTTCCTGTAAAACGGATGTGTCATGTATGTCGAGCAAAAGTCGGATTTCCTCCCAATGGGGCTCAATTACATGGAAGGCGCACGCCTCTTGCCGTCTTCGACGGTCCTGGCACTCCTTTGGTCTGCCAGTGTAGGCATGAGAAACAACAACAACAACCTTACCTGATCCCGGACCGTCATCAATAGCCTGGTGTGTTGCTCTAGTATGACGTTAATTAAAATTACCTTACCTGATCCCGGACCGTCGTCAATAGCTCGTTGTGTTGCTCCAGTACGACGCTAATTAGAATACTTACCAACCTATCTCTTGTGGGTTCAAATTCTCCGTATCAGTCTTTAGAATATGATTTAGATGAGGTAGGTAGGTCTTTAATTAACGTCGAATTTTAGCAACAGAACAAGTTATTGGCGACGGTCAACCCACTAAGGGAAAGATCCAAGGTCACACCTGAACTGACATCACACTCTCCCAACTTCCAAACCAAGGTTTATTTGAGGCCACGAGAGTTTTAAAATGCACCAGCCCTCATTGTACACGACGGTCTTCGGTTTGATTCGACCTCGAAACCCTCCGGTGACTAGTCGGCTACTCTTTCTACCAAGCTGCTGAACTCACTGTAAATTATAAGAACTCATTCTGAAATTACGTTCTAATCCGTTACTCTTCCAACCAGGCCCTGTTAAACCCCCCCCCCCGGAACATTCCTTTTTTTTAACTGGAACGAGTGATAAATTTACATATGTTACTAATAGCTAAAACATTGTGTTATAGCAATAAAGAAATCGGATTAGAATTAACCCTATCTATAGTTCGAGGAATTTTCTATCCTTTCCTTTGGAAATTGTATTGGATGTAGTTCATCCTCGTACAGCAATATTTTTTGCTAGATGGCAAATGATTCAAATCTATTCAAGGCTAGCATGGAGAATAACTAGAGCTTTGTCATAGTTTTTTGATTGAGACAAAGCCAGCTATAAAGTCTCTTATCGAGAGTGAGGAGATCAAAGATTATATATAAACTCATTCTATCTGAAGGAGAAAAGAACTAATGCGAATAGTTACATATGTTACTAATAGCTAAAACATTGTGTTATAGCAATAAAGAAATCGGATTAGAATTAACCCTATCTATAGTTCGAGGAATTTTCTATCCTTTCCTAAGAATAAGATGAATCCCATAATGGAGTTGAGTTGAGTTGAAATTGTCTCGTGTTTGGTGGTGCTTGGCCTAATATGGCCATTCGGTCATAAAACCCAAAACCAGTCAAATCGCCAAAATTAATCTTAACATGGAAGCTAATATGTCCCGATCGTCCTTGATCGCTGCAAGATATTAATTTGAAGCCAACTCGCGCATCACGACTGGAAACAAAATTAAGTGCCTCAGTCACGCTACTAATTTTCATACATAGACCGATAACTTCAGCCAATAAATAATTTGCACAGTTATATTTCCGTTACTGCTTACGCATAAACAAATTTTTAAACTTCCGGAATCTAAATTAAAATATTATTTTAACAAACTAGGATGCTCCACCCCCTGCTCGATATCGCTTATCAACCCCCGATGATTGCTACGCAATCATATTTAGTTCGCTTCGCGAACTATACTTTTCAACAATGAGGGGGAAGGATTGCTTCACAAACCATCCCCATATGGATCGCTGCTGGATTGATCCCGGACCTATAAGCCAACCCCAGTACTTTAGCTTTAGAAAACGTTCCAAAAAT
This sequence comes from Metellina segmentata, assembly GCA_947359465.1. Lineage (NCBI taxonomy): Eukaryota > Metazoa > Arthropoda > Arachnida > Araneae > Tetragnathidae > Metellina > Metellina segmentata. Next base: position 91,413,111 of record OX375877.1, on the reverse strand, counting down.
TCTCGGCTCCTACACGGAAATATAATGTAAACAAAAACAAAATGCTTTTTAAAATGTCAAGAACAAAACAACTCATTTCCACATAAAAAAAGGAATATTTTAGTATAACATATAGTTAAAATTCAGAGGAAATCTCATCATAATTTTAAATGTTTTAGCTAATCCCTGTTGTTTGTTGTAATGGTACTGCTTAATATTTTCATATTCGACTGTTTTGGAAACGGCGACCGAATTTGCCGGTTCTTCTGAAACGTTGCAAACTCTCTAGCGCGTTCTCTCAAATTTTATGAATGAATTGTAAAAAAATATATAACTGTGTTTATCGTCTACGCGTGCTCCAAATTCATTAGCCCATTGAACCACAAGACTCGCTATCACGTGTCTCGCTATTACCAATCACACAGCGAATAAACCTGAAAAGATTGAAAAACAAATTTTATAATAGAAAGAAAGATATGGGCTAAACCCTCCAAATGGTTTCGACGAGATATCTCGTTCATAATGATCAAAAAATTTTTTAATTGACAAGATATCTCGTCTTCAGGATACTGCCTTTTTTTTATGATGATGATATCAAGATCTGGTCAGTTTTCTTCTAATGACGAGATGTCCATCAAGATCTGATCAGTTTTTCTAACGATGAAATACTTAGTCGAGACAACCATCAGGGGGGGGTTAACCCTCTGAATGTCAGGAAGATTTCCGAATATTGTATTGTTTCTCTCAACAGAGGTTATGACTAAATAACCACACTGATTCTCAAAAGAAACCTTGGATAGATTCAATTGGTTAAAATTGATTAGAAATCATACATTAAAGACTTCAGGTTTGCTGAATAGATTTAAATATGTGAAATCCTCAGTGTCGTTAACTGCATGGAAATATATTGTGCTTTGAATTGCATTTGTCATAGAAATATATATATATATATATATATATATATATATATATATATATATATATATATATATATATATATATATATATATATATATATATATATATATATATATATATATATATATATATTACTGATGTTTCAAGATTTTTCAAATAATACTATAAAAGAAGAAATTAAAAATCATAATTTTTCAATATATTGTGCTTTTAATTGCATTTATCATAAAAATATCTATATGATGTTAGTACCGAACAAATTACTAAAATTATCGATTTTTTTTTTAATAATTCCATAGAAAAAAAATTAAAAATTAGAATTTTTTTTACATTACAAAAGCTTTAAGTTTTTGAAAGATTAGTATTGCAGTATATTTCTCAGAATTTAAACGAATACAAAAAAAAAATTTAAGTTAAATTGAGTCATTTTTTACAAAGGGCGTATTTACAATTGTTAAGATTATAATTAAATTGAAAAAAATAGTTTTGGATTAAAATGTTATTATCAGTCTATTTTATATTAATAAAAAACAAACACTAGTTGAAAATGTAGAACTGACACTTGAACAATTAGTCTATAGATTATTAATAAAGTTTAAATTAATTAAAACATTTCTTAAATTTCGAAACAGTCTTCAGAAAATAAGACTCTACGAATATGTATACAATCCCTGCCATTTTTCACACGTGAAGTCACGCTAGATACACAACAGACCGACATTGATAAATATCCGCTTACAAAGCATAATTTATTCCAAACTTCGTTGTACATTTCCCGTCCTAGTGATAAAAGAAACTGTGTCGCAAATACTGTCCCAAAAAGCGAAGGCGCACGCCCAAGAAAGCGAGTTATTTTTATTAAAGATGGAACTTTGGTAGAATGGCGGCCATTGTCGTTAAGACCAACATCGTGGCCGTTACCGTAAAATATAATAATGCCTGTTTCGTTTATCTTTGCCGGATAAAGTTCTTTATTTATTACTCGAGTACAGATCTGGAGTACTTCCTCAGTTCATAAACGGCGTAAGTCTCTGGAGTATATTTTTATCCAGCTGTTCCAGAAAGTTATTTTAAAAGCAGATTGATATTTTATATTTTCACTGTTGGAGTATTAGAAGTTCTAAACTGAAAGAAATTTTTCATTTGATCTTGCATTCAGATACAAAAAAATAGGTCTGATAGAAGAATTCTTTGATCATTGAAATCCTTTTACATCATGATAAAGCTCATAACACAAAATCTCGTTGTGAAGAATAAATCCCACCCATGCAAGGTACTCCCAAGTGGTTTCAACTTGATATCTCGTCCTAGATCGGGTCAATTTTGTTAATGAAGGAATATCTCGTCGAGACAAAACTGTCATATTACTCCAAGGTGAATTAAGTTCCGAGTAGGTAGTAGATTTAGATAGCCGTAGAGTGACAAAACAAATCCAGCACATTTTAACGCATAGTTATCCGAACTGAAGTCCTTGACTCCACCATAGAAAAGAAGATAAACGTCAGAAAAGATGCAAGTTTTAAATCACAAAAGCTTTAATTTTCTTTTTTTACAAAAGAAACCCTATATTAACGCAATCTTCAACTTTACCAAATTCCACTGCATTCACTTTTTCATATTGTCCCATGCAATTTAGTAGGTAAACTTATTTGAGTACATAATTCTATGTACGTGAATAGAGGCCGTGACTAAAATAATGATTCTGTGCGGAGTGCTTCCATGCGTTCGTATAAAATTTGCGCTAGGGCATAAAATTATTAGCATACTAGTCGTAGAATTCTAACCACGAACAGGTCTGACGATGAAAAGAATACCAATTCAAAGGATATATTTTTTTAAATGTTGCCACAATCTTTTTCTAAACCACAATCAAATAAAAATAAAACTGCAAACAAAATTCTTAATTCTTCGCATTGCATATTAAGATGCCAGCTCAGATGTTGACCTATTCATCTGATCGCTGTTCAATATTACGAGATGTTGGCCTCGAATCTTTCCTTTCGGGATTGATCCCGCACAGTTTCCAATAGCTCGTTATGTAGCTCTGGTGAGACGTTTATTCAACTGCCTAACTACCTTAATTATTCGCGGACCAAGATACCAATGTACGGATGCAAACGATCATTATCTGACATGCGCGTACAAACAAATATCATTATCCTCAGACGAAAGGAAATGTTCTTGTATATCACAAAAATAAAGTAGTTAAAAAGTTGAGACTACAAGGAGTGAGCCGCAAAACATTGTAACAAAATACGGGTTCGCAACAAAAAAGTTAGAAAAAAGCTGTTCTGAAGAAATGAGTATAATTCTTGTTACAAGACCTAAGCGGTATGTTAGCAAGATGATTGAAAACAAAACTTTCACCTTAATACAGCAACTTAATACAGCAACTTAATATAAACGACCTCATACATCAGTAGACGACGTTTTATTTTTTTATAGAACATTGGGAACTGCTCTTTAGGTCGTAAAAATTATTTCGGTGTCGCGTCTGTCACATTTTTAGTTTATTATTCAAAGAATATTCATTGCCTTCCACTAAAACTTGATTGAGAACGTATTTTGCCTCGAACATACATTTAATCAAAAAGCTGGTTTAAGTTAAGAAATATTTAATATGTTGTACGTATCACAAATTATGCGAGTATAAGAAAAGAACTCTTATATTTTCTGCATTTAAATTTAGTAATAGCACAAGCAAACGATTTTTAACTGTGAAAAAAAAATAAAGAGAATAAAGCAACAAAGAAACTCTTTTTTTTCTCGCTCTCTTTCCCTCTCCCTTATGACCAGAGCCCGTATTTGTTTACTTAAAGTGTGCAAAAAAAATTAAAGATTGTGTCGAAAACATAGGCCGTAATTTTGACGTAAATACTTGACCTGATATATTACTGACTGATTATATTGACTGATAGATACCTGTATTGTGGAATGATTGAAGCAGACGACGTACGAAGTTTGAACGAGGATTTTATTGTGAATATTTAACAATTAATTTACAGTTTGAATGATCGATTAAAGTGTGCAGTTAAATATTTATTGTTGTTCGATATTAATAAGAATAGTTCGATAGCTTTCGAAGGACACTCCTTACGCAATCCACACTACACGCAATCCAAAGTTACACTGTCCCAAAGCTAGCACAGTACCGTATAATTTCAGCATGTTATGAAACAACTCACGGCGCTCAGTGCACCTGAGCACTCGATCCGATGCCATATCAGGTACGGACATACTTTGTTCCCATGACGCTATATTCATCTTCTGAATGTTTCTTCTAGATCTAAAATCATAAGACAAAACAGTTGTAACGCTTTTTTGTTATTCTCGACTTTGCATCCATGTCCCGGTGCTGTTCTGATTTTTAAGACCTATTCACGCTTCAATAATCTATAAATGGCCTAAAAGATCTAAAAAATTAACTAAACATTTTATTAACATACTTTCGATTGGTAAAATATTTTCTTCCCTGGAAAACTGTTATATAAATATTTTATACATACATATAAGCAGATACACATATATGACCAGATATTCTAGAGCCTTAAAGTTGAAAGCAATGGTGCTAAGAGGAAATTCACTTACTGACCAGAAATGACCGTCCGAACAGGTACGTCCTTCATAGGTTGAATTTGGTGCAATAATTGCACTCATGACATTTTTGCATGTTTTTCAAATAATTTTGGGGCGAATAGATATTTTTTCCCCTAAGAATTTACTCTTATCTGTGTAAAGACAAAATCACAATTAGCTCAGAAAACGATTTGAGTAACACTGCTTTGTTTAGATAACAATTCAAAGATCGAATAGTAAAATATGATCTTTCGTTTTTCTTCATGTTACACAAGACGAGAAAAGCACTGTAGCCTGACCGTGCGTTGAAAGCATATCTAAGGATGATTTGCTCAAGGATATCCAAGGATTTGAAAATATAGTAAAAGATTTGTTTTATGTTGAAGAGTAAGTTCAAGGATATTGACAAGCTTTCAGATGTGTCCAATGTAATGCGTTTTGTGGTGAAAATGATACCAAGTATGTGATTATGACTAGAGAAGGTTTCAACAAAAATTTGACTAAAATTGGATAGAACGAAAACAGGATAAAATCTAGAAAAATAACGAAAAGTACCAAAACGTGACTTATTAAACTACATATCTGGTATCAGGAGATTACAAGTGGCACAAATTAATGTCCCGTTGCTCCACGTAGACTTCAAATCAGTGTAATTCGGAACTGCGAACACTACGGCGACGAAATTGGCCTCAAATTACAGCTTATGTCGAGATCTACCGATTTTAGGTGATTACGAACACAGATAGGTTATAAGAACAGTTGTTGTTGTGTTTCTACTGTTCTTGTAGAAGAACATCGATGTATAACAGTGCATGTGTTCTGATACGATCACGAACATGAAATATTGGGTGATGTTCTGCATAAGAACACAAATAAGGTCAGATTTGTAGTAGACTTCAGAGGAGTGAGACGTGTTTTTGCATCAGACGGTGCGGCGTGTACATCTGAAACTTTGTATTATATTGAAAATAAATGTCCGTGTCCAATTTAGGAATGCATTGTCCCCGTGTTCTTGGCCACTACTACACACATTGTCTATCAAATTAGACATCGCTCGGTCACTCTGACAAACAGTGTTTGTCATAAAACTTTGGACCGCAGCTTAAAAAATTTTTAAATTTCGCAATGCCGGCATATGTTTATCAAAATGAAAAGCAGAAATGCATCGAACGCAATCTACGCGGAAAAACAACTCGGCAGTATCTATATATATAAAACACTAACGTACGTGGACCCGAAATCGACGTTATTTGTGTATCGTCGAATGGCAACAATCAACGTAAATAAAATAACACAGATATTTTGAATTCTTGCTGTTTTCAAATAGCCGAGGTCAATTTCTATGCAAAATAAGGAATTAAATTGTAATATTTATGTTTGAACTTACTTTTTATTTCTTCCTTTGATGTAAAAGTTATTTAAACGTAATTTTTCTACCTAATCTGGCCACGTCAGAATTAATGTTTACTTTTTTAATTTGATTTAGAATTCCGTGTTTGGGTATTTGAGTTGACTGCGAGATGTTGCGGACATATTTGAGGATTCCCAAGTATTATAAATATGCGGTCTTTATGTTAATAAATCATTAATGTCTTTGTCAATATCGTTGAAAGTCTTTTGTCGCATTATTCTATTTCACAATATATTCAGAAAGTCGAAATTCAACACGTTTGAATAGATGTGTGATTACGTGTTTTTTTTTCAGAATTTTGCAGTTTTTCAAGGATTGTAATTTTATTTTTGGTTGCATTATGTGTTCCGGTATATTACCTATTGCATAAATATTATTTAGGAGTTATATTTTAATGATATGTCTATTTCCTGTAAAATATCACTAGACATAGGTAATTTTGTAGCGGTATATGTATTTTTCGACCAACTTTACTTAAATATTTGATTGAATACGCAATGATTTGAAGAGAATTGTTTCATAAAAATAAATAACTATACAAATCAAAACATGTTTAATTACAGTGTGTAAAAATTAAAAAAAAAGCACTATTACACACCGCCGAGCGCTAGCCGGCGCAGCCCGGCTAGTTCAATAAAAACTTAATTAAGTAATGAATTTGGTCTTTCATTTACAGTACCCAAATAAATACCATGCGATAACGAGACATATTCACTTAAAACCTTTCGGCCGTGCTCAGATAACAGCCTACCCGATTTGTTCATTTATTTCTATGTTTCGGTAACCTGGAATCCCAAATGTGATTATAGTTTCTAGATTCACAAATATCATAGATTACGCATGCATAAGTATAAAATATCAAGGCAAAAAAAAAACGTTTATAAGTACACTAGTAACATACTAAATAATAAATTGAGCTACAACATCAAGTATAAAACTAACCGACTGTCGAAATAAAATCGGAACGTTCCATTTAAAAAATGTTTTTGACTTGTACCCCTTTGGAACAAAGTAGCTTCGATGGAACGGGGGCATTTTCCGAATAGCAGCAATGGCGGCAGACGCCTTATTCGGTTGCTATAAATAGACAGCTTCTATATAAACAAGACACAAATGCAACGCTGTCCGTTTTTATTGTGATCTCCTTATGCATTACGGAATATTTTGTCAAAAGAGTCCAAAGAAAAGTGAGTGCCATTTGGGAACTAAAGAACTCAGTAAGGAATATAGCTGAATCCCGTTACTCTCTCTCTCCTGAGATTTTCGGTATCATGTCGATAAGTTTCGATGTAAGATTAGAGTGTTTAAAGAGGTTGCGTGTTCTATTTACAATGTTTAGGAGATAAATATGCTGTATATAGAATACTTTAAGTACAAATAGTGAACAAAAAATGGTCAATATCATTATTTTTATTTTTCGATGATTATTTAGTACTAATCATATATTGTAGTATCACTTTTAGCACTCAACACACAAATAACTAAATTATCCCATCTATTGGTAAAAAAATTCAAAGAAAGATTTGGTTGGTTTCTTTTGATTAAATGTAGTCATACACAGCAAGGTTAGGGCGATGATATGAGAAGTACCAAATGCACTGCATGGCGATTTAGGGTGCACGAGATGTAGAGTGATTGCGGCTTCAAGTTCACATGAATAGATTTTGTAGCCACCTGCTCCGATTTCTCCAGGACACTCTGCTCACGCTTTCGCTCACTCGGTGTCTGGTATTTTCAAATTCCTGGGTCCTCGGACGGTTTTTCTCCCTGTGAACAGCTCATTGATCAAAATCGTACTTTGCGATGCGTTTTTTGGGCATCTTTGAAATTGTTTAGTGTATTGTCAGCATTTGGGGCCCCCTACCTCGGCTTAAATTTAGACTTTCTCGACGGTGGGAAACACGTCCGAAACCGTGACTTTCTAGCTACGAACTGAGGTGCTGATTTTAACCCTATAACATGCGGTTCAAACATAAAACCTAACACTCGATAACGACGTAACTCGATGAACAAACGTGAACTTTATCGTGACGTAAACTCAGGCCTAACCGGCAGTAGCTGTTTGTATTTTGTTTAATAGTTGTTTCTTCCTCTGTCCAACTATCTACACACTATGTGTGTCTTTTCATTAGCGAATAATAGCGGAGAGAGTGGGTTGTGTTTATCGAGAGGCTTAATTTCGTAGCTACTCTCTCATAGTAAGTGAGGAGAAAGACGTAGTTCTACGTCAAAACTTGAAGCTGACTCGAGAATAGCAACTTTAGATATCCGATCGTCTTAATTTCGATGTGTGAAAATTGTTACACACCGTTACTTTTCTCTTCACGTATGCATCATATCTCTTAAATATGTATCTATTGTTTTGTGCACACATATGGATCGTGTGTGTTTTAAATATCAAATTACTATAAAATTCATAACTCGTGTTTCTTAAATACCAAATTACTATTATATTCACGCACATATCACGTCTTTTAAATATTAAATTAGTATTATATTAGTATTATATTCACATACACACATCACATCTTTTAAATATCAAATTGCTTCAGAAATGTGCATCCCCGTATTTTAAATATCAAATTGCTTCAGAGATGTGAAGACATGTTGTCTTTTAAATTTCAAATTACCTTTAGTATTCATGCATATGTCAAAACATATAAGATGAATACTTGAATATTAATAATCTGATATATCTTTTATAAATATCATATTTTATTCCCACACGTATCACCTTCTAAATATCAAATTACTATTCTGATGGTGTGGAGAATCTCTTATTAGCTGACGAAAAAGTGACACACTCTCTCAACACTCACAAACACTTTATTAGACTATTTTATTTTACAACATATCTGCAAATTTTAAGAATCATAGAAACCCGATATCCAGGGTTCTATGTTGCCCATATAAATCCGCACGCTAGTGACCTTCCTTAGTTTCAGTTTTTTTTACAAAAGTCAACGTCAGTCATGTTGTTTGTGCTGCCCTCTATGAGCGAGGAGTAATACAATAAAAGATGTTACGTTGTCATATTCAAGCATGCATCACCCAATTTTTCAACTGTCAAATTATAATTAATGTAGGAATACTAAACAACGGTAGTTGTCTACTAGTCTGGAAAGAACTCATTATAAGAGCAACGAGACTGGTAGGAGTCAGTTGCATTGTAGTAGGAATGCAAGGCAAGACTGTCACGAGCCATTCACATTCCGGTATTCAGTTACGAGAAAATTAATAGAACAGACATTTTTTTCCCCTGGACGCCATTGAGAGCTGACGTATTTTTTCCGAGCAGAGACGACTGCTGCCGATAATGACGGAACTTTTTTGAAATATAACTCAACTGTACATAATAATTGTATATATTTATTCATTAAATGTCAATGTGCTGTAAGATTCGAAGTCTTTAATATAGACCTTACCAAACAGAACAACACGAATCTTACAAAAAATGAGGGTTCGGCCGCGATGTGAAAAACCGTTGACGACCGCGACGATTCTCCTCCTTCGTACGAGGGCTTGAACGACGGATTAGCAGACCCCGAAAGCAGTGACGATTGAACCGGCCGGCGGAATGTTTTGACTCCCTATGCAAACCTGGACTTGTGTTTTAATCATCTGCAAGAACAGTTTCATGACTTCTCCTGACGTGGTGCTGATGATAGACTGAAACGACAAAAAAGAAAACGCGTAGACGAAAAAACGCATAGACGAAAAAGACGAGTTGACGGAAAAGACGGATAGAAGGAACTTTCGAAACTGTGAGTACAGAATTTTGTTTTAATTGATGACATGGCATATTTAACTAAGGCCCGAAAAGCAGATTTGCTAACATTGATTGACGAATTAATCCTAATAGTGCCAGCGAATCCCAAAGTAGCGCAGTGCTCGAAACTTATAATAGATTCTGAAAATTATGACGAGGAGATAACAAAAAATCTGTTGAGCGTTATTATAACTGAACGCGAAGAGAAAATTGAAGCCGAAAAACAAGCCCGCGAAGAGAAAATTGAAGCCGAAAAACAAGCCCGCGAATTCGAATTAAGGAAACTCGAAATCGAAACTGCTAACGGACAAGGCAACAGTTATGGTAAAACTACCAGCCTATACAATAACGATTTATTGAAATTGATTAACCGTTACGAGACGAATAAGGATATTAGCTGTTATTTAACTTTATTTGAAAGACAGATTAGTCGTATCGAAATACCAAAAACGGAATGGGTTACACATTTGTTGGGGTTACTCCCATTGGATTTGGCTAATCTTATCACGCGTGAGCCTGACGAAAAGGCTAATGACTATGAAAATGTCAAGAGATTATTGTTGAAACGTTTTAAATTAAATCCGGAACAATTTAGGCAAAATTTCCTTTCGCATAGAAAAGAAGCGTCTTCTACTTGGAATGACTTTGCTCATGATCTGAAAAATTTCTTTGAAGAATGGACGAGTGGGTTGGAAGTATCAAATTACCAAGACCTTAAAGAACTCATGATTACCGATCAACTAAAACGAAAAATACCCAATGACGTTCGAGACCATTTTATAGACGAGCTACCGAAAATAACGAAAATAGACCAACTCGTCAATAAATTAGACGAATATGAAGCGGCTCGATGTCATTTAAAACCCAATAGAGATTCGAAAACATCAGACGATAAATATAAGAAGCGTTTCAATAGGGATTTTGACAAATTAAAGCCTCGATCTTTCGTGCGCCCTGAACAAACTAACACCAATCATATAAAATGTTACAACTGCAATGAATATGGACATAAGTCGATAAATTGTGAAAAGAAAACTGAGGGTGTGAGATGCTTTAAATGTAAAAATAATGGGCACAAGGCCGACGTGTGTCCCAAAAGAGATGTAAATAGAACTTTAATTAATAGCCCTTTTAATTCTCGTACTAAGCTTAGAAAATATGTTGAAATGTGCGGGAAAAGATCTAATGCGCTAATCGACACAGGAAGTGATGTGTCAATGATAAAATATGAATTTTATGTTGAAATTGGATCCCCAAAATTGAGTTTTGATAATGTGACTTTAATGGGTATAGGAGGAGAACACATTTCTCCTCTAGGTTTCTTTTCTACTGAAATTATTATTGATGACTGCATTATTGTTACTGATGTTTATGTTTTAAAAAATTTACCTGATCATATTGTTCTTGGGTTCGATTGCATAAATAAGTTAAATCTTACTTTATCAGAGAGCGGAATTCATGTTTTGAGCAGACGCGATAATTTTCGAGTGAATTACGCAAGAATTGTTAATTTAGCCGAACACTTCAGATTCAACTAAAATTCAAACCGAAACTCATCTCGAAGTAACTAATCGTCTGGAACCAAACACTAAGTTGGAGACAAAACGAACCATAGCAGAAGATAACATGTTTTACTTTTCTTGTCACCACAAATCAGAAAATGTTAATTTAGCGGAAAGTTTCCTAACTACAATGTTTAACGCTGTGACATTTGACGAATTAGATCTAAATCATGTTTCTTGCGTTAAGCAGAAGGAGGAACTGACAAAACTTATCAGCCAATATAAACCGTGTAAGACGAGAAGCACGAACTTGGAAATGAACATTATTTTGACTGACGAGGTCCCCATAAGCCAGCGTTCACGCAGAATGCCGTTCGCTGAGCAAAAAATAGTTGAAACTCAAACACAACAGTGGTTGAAAGATGGCATCATTAAGCCTAGCTGCTCTGATTTCTCAGCCCCTATCGTGTTGTGTAAGAAGAAAGACGGTTCTTCTAGACTCTGTATTGACTATAGGAAATTGAATAAGAAAATTATTAAAGATAGATTTCCCTTACCCCTAATAGAAGACGTTTTAGATCATTTGGAAGAAGCTAAAGTTTTCACTTCCCTTGATTTAAAAAACGGATTTTTTCATGTAGATGTAAATGAGAAAAGTACCAAGTATACATCTTTCGTTACACATGAAGGGCAATATGAATTTCTGAAGGTCCCTTTTGGTTTATCGGTTAGTCCCAGTGTTTTCCAGCGGTACATATACACGGTATTTAGAGATCTTTTAAGGGATAACACTCTCGTTATCTACATGGACGACATGATAATTCCCTCACGAGATGAGAAAGAAGGAATCGAGAAACTTAAACGTGTTTTAAAAATATCGTCGGAATATGGATTAGAATTGAATTTTCAGAAATGTCAATTTCTTAAACGAAAAATAGAGTTTCTTGGTTATGTAATAGAAGACGGGACAATTCGACCCTCCCCAGCTAAGACGTTGGCCGTACAGAAATTTCCACAACCACAAACAACTAAACAATTGCAAAGTTTCCTTGGTCTTTCAGGATACTTTAGGAAGTTTATTCCTCAATATGCCAAAGTGGCCAAACCTTTGAGTGATTTACTCAGAAACAATACAGAATTTAGGTTTGGGCCAGAACAAAAAGAAGCATTTCATATTTTAAAGGAAATGTTGTCACAAAGCCCAGTACTACACATTTTTCGCCAGGGAGCGACTCTAGAACTGCATACTGATGCAAGTAGCCATGGATTTGGGGCGGTGCTCCTCCAACAGTCAGACGACGGGAAGTTTTACCCAATATACTATAAGAGCAAAAAAACAACACCTCAACAAGAGAAGTATAGTAGTTACGAACTAGAGGTACTTGCCGTAATTGAGGCTCTTAAACACTTCAGGAACTACCTTTTAGGCTCGAAATTTAAAATATTCACCGACTGCTTAGCATTTCAGAAAACTATGGAAAAAAAGGATTTAACCCCTAAAATTGCAGGATGGTCTCTTTTCTTAGAAGAATTTGACTATGAAATAGTCCACAAACCTGGTAAACAAATGGCCCACGTGGATGCACTCAGTAGATACCCTGTAATGCAAGTGATGCAAGTCATTGCAGATGACGGAATAACGCATGAAATAATTGCTTCCCAATCCAATGACGACCACATTACCGCAATTAAAAAACTGATAGAAGATGGAAGTAATTCAGATTATTTTACAAAAAACGGTGTCGTGTATAAATACGATAATGATCGTGAACTTTTAGTTGTCCCCAGAGCTATGCAAGACGAAATAATACGACATGCACCCGAGAAAGGACATTTCGCTGTAAATAAAACTGAAGAGGTAGTTAAGCGTGAATTTTTTATTCCTAAATTGAGGAAACATGTTGAAGATTTTATAAGTAATTGTGTACCATGCATACTCAGTAATAAGAAGCTAGGAAAGGCTGAAGGATTTCTAAATCCAATTCCTAAAGAGGACGTTCCATTATACACTTATCACATTGATTTCATAGGTCCGTTACCTTCAACATCTAAGAACTATCAGTATATCTTCACGGTAGTAGACGCATTCACAAAATTCACTTGGTTATATCCTACCAAATCTACGACATCAGGTGACGCAATAAATAAACTCAAACAACAACAAAATAGTTTTGGAAATCCTGCGAGGATAATCTCGGATAGAGGATCCGCTTTTACATCTAAAGAATTTACAGATTTTTGTTGCGAAAACGGGATTGAACACCTAAAAATCACAACAGGAATCCCAAGAGGCAATGGACAAGTAGAAAGAATGCACAAAACCCTGATTCCAGTGTTATCCAAACTTTCAATTGAAGAACCGATCAAATGGTTCAAACACGTTGACGCCGTACAAAGAATACTCAATAGTACAACCTCCAGAAGCACAAGATGGACACCCTTCGAACTTTTGACAGGTGTGAAAATGCGAAACAAAGAAGATCTCAAGATAGTCCAGCTTTTAGAAGAAGAATATACTGAAGTTTTTCTAGAGAAGAGGAAGAAATTAAGAGACGATGCCAAAGAGAATATCCTAAAAATTCAGGAAGAGAATAAAAGAACGTATGATAAGAAGAGGAAGAAACCTCATCAATACAAAGAGGGCGATCTTATTGCTATTCAGCGGACACAATTTGGTGTCGGAATGAAATTACGACCGAAATTCTTAGGACCATATCGAGTGAAGAAAGTGAAACCCCATGATCGCTATGACGTTGAGAAAGTTGGAAACCATGAAGGACCGAACTTGACGTCGACAGCAGCTGACCATATGAAGTCGTGGTTCAATAACTAATACTGAATCAATGTATTCCCAGATACTGTTTTGTGTTTTTTTTTTAGGTTTGTCGTGTTCCTTTCGAGGACGAAAGATCATCAGGATGGCCGATTGTAGGAATACTAAACAACGGTAGTTGTCTACTAGTCTGGAAAGAACTCATTATAAGAGCAACGAGACTGGTAGGAGTCAGTTGCATTGTAGTAGGAATGCAAGGCAAGACTGTCACGAGCCATTCACATTCCGGTATTCAGTTACGAGAAAATTAATAGAACAGACATTTTTTTCCCCTGGACGCCATTGAGAGCTGACGTATTTTTTCCGAGCAGAGACGACTGCTGCCGATAATGACGGAACTTTTTTGAAATATAACTCAACTGTACATAATAATTGTATATATTTATTCATTAAATGTCAATGTGCTGTAAGATTCGAAGTCTTTAATATAGACCTTACCAAACAGAACAACACGAATCTTACATTAATGTTCAAACTTGTATCGCATCTTTAATAAATATCATATTTATATTCACTCACACATCACGTCTTTTAAATATCGAATTACTATTATATACAGACATGTGCATCACTCCATCTTTCAAGAATCAAATAACTATTGATATTCATGCATTAAGTGTTTAATAAATATATTACTGTGATATTCAAAAATGTATATTGGCTTTCCATATCCCAGTTTTCGTCTCATTCACACAACTTTATCAGACTTATTTTTGTTTTTTCTTTGATAAAAAAAAAGTTATATATTCAATTCACCAAATCAAAAAAAAAAAAAAGAACCATTGCATTACAACATACTTAAAAACATCTGTCGTCACCTAAAGCAGATAATTTTATGTCATCCTTCGACATTTATTCGATCGTATGGGTAGAAACCAGACAGAATCCATCACGTATTTATTTCCGAACTTTCCATATTTCAACACAAAGCATATGGCTTTTTAGATGCATTAAGTCCAAACATATTTGATACACAATAAATTTCATCTCCATTTTCATGGACGAAAAGAAGAACGTTTCATTAATCTCACACTTGTGTCCGATATTTGAAATTTTGGTTTTGGAGACGAATGATTTATCGTTCATTTATTCAATGCTTTGAGAACTTGTTTTACTTTCAGTCAATATTTTTCAACGCATATTTTATGTTTTTGAGCGCATTTGAAGACCTTCATTCAAAACTATCCAAATCCAGGCAGAATGTTTTTGCACTATTGAACGTTCCTATAGATGGAAGTAATAGGTGGAAGGAATAGATGGAAGGAATAGATGGAAGGAATAGATGGAATGAATAGATGGAATGAATAGATGGAAGGAATTAGATGGAAGGAATAGATGGAATGAATAGATGGAAGGAATTAGATGGAAGGAATAGATGGAATGAATAGATGGAATGAATAGATGGAAGGAATTAGATGGAAGGAATAGATGGAAGGAATAGATGGAATGAATAGATGGAATGAATAGATGGAAGGAATTAGATGGAAGGAATAGATGGAAGGAATAGATGGAATGAATAGATGGAATGAATAGATGGAAGGAATTAGATGGAAGGAATAGATGGAATGAATAGATGGAATGAATAGATGGAAGGAATAGATGGAAGGAATAGATGGAAGGAATAGATGGAATGAATAGATGGAATGAATAGATGGAAGGAATTAGATGGAAGGAATAGATGGAATGAATAGATGGAATGAATAGATGGAAGGAATTAGATGGAAGAATCTTCAAATTAATCTAAAAGAATACCTTGGTCACAACTATATTTTTATATAGAGTATGATATAGCATGTGAGTTCGAGACTCGATCCGATCAAAGGCCGTCATGTGCGTTGTATCTGGTGCACGTTAAATCTTCCGTGGTCACAAATGTTCTCACGATGGTGTGGTGTGGAACCTTAGGTGTTGACCTCGTCAAAATTACGAGGTGTTGCCCTTGTATCTTTCCCTTCAATATTAATCCAGTGCCCTATAGGCCACTGTATTAATCCAGAGCGACGTTAGCTCAACTACCTACTCATCTGGGGATACTTTAAACTCATTAAGCACGAGTCCTCTATCGACTTCGAAGCTGACCTCATCACAAGAGTCGCAGTCGTAGTTGCAACAAATGTCCGCAAAAGGTCAGTAATATTTTTAAAATATAATCCAGAATCTACACGTCAACACACTGTCATGTGATATTTTGTGTCGGTGGTCGCAACTTGCACTTTTTGTTAAACTATACAGTGTACAACTACTGTCAAGAAGTGAAATTATTGGCAGTAAAATATCCTCATATTTGCTATCTCTTTTCTGCACATCAGTGTGAGCTCTAGTACAGGGGTCCTTGTGGACATACAACCCTGAATAAATAAGGTTTAATTCTGTGTTAAATGCCTCCCCTTTTTAAAGTTTACGCGAGAAATTTTGAAACACCCTGTATAATAAAGAACTCAAACCAACATGCGAATAAAAATCAGCATCCGAATGTCATAGGCCAAATTTCAGTACTAGATAGTACTACAAATGTTTTCACCTTCCGACACTCGTCCTCGGACTGTGGAATCACAATTACAGAAGTTGTCCACAAATCGTTCCCCTTATGATTGATTCCCGACAGTCGCCAATAGCCCATTGTGTTGCTCCAATGCGACGTTAATTAAGATACCTCCCTATCAGCACTTGGAGGGGGTCGCGGTGGTCAGTTTCGAAGAGAAGTGGATTAGCAACCGGAAGGTTGAGAGTTCAAAACTTAACCCAACCAAAAGACCATCGTACACATGGGGAATGGTGGATGTTCAATCTAACATGCCCCCGAATGTCCTCACGTTGGCGTGGTGTGGAAGTTCCGAGAATGCGGTGCCGCTCTGGTGTGACCTCGTCATCTGAAAATGGTTCGAAACTACGAGGTGTTGCCCTCGATCTTTCCCTTCGGGATTGGTTTCGGACCGTCGTCAATAACCCATTGTGTTGCCTCAGTGCGACGTTAATTCAACTTCTCCCTATGAACCAGCACTTGAATTTTCAAGAAGATATTAAACTGAGAAATAATTTTTTTTAATTGAAGAGAGAAATTACAAACGAGTGCGTGTGACTTTATATCTTCCGTCTTAGGTCAAATGGGTTAATTTTGATTCTTGATAGGTCCAAAGGAGTAAGGAGTATCATTAATTTAAAACATAATCGACGAATCAAATTACAATTATCATATTGCATCATGATATGTTTCTCTTTCTTCCTGAATATTTGCGGGAAAGAGGGAAATATTCAACTTAAAGACTGAGAAGAAATAGGTTTCTTGACTTAGGCCCGGTGCACACATCCGGTTTTTCAACGTGCGGCGCCACTGCGGCACCGAAGCCCACTATGGACACATAACCGCGAAATGACGCACGAACGCATTTCGCACCTTTTGCGATCAATATTCTATCGAAGAAAACGTTTTTATTTCGCTCAGTTGGTGTAAAAAAATATGTTTTGAAACAAAATAGACGTTACTGGATGCAACCATTTAATAATTATTATTTATATTCCATTTGTTTATGAAAATAATGTACTTCAGAACGGAGACTCTTCTGCGGCGACTGTGCGGCGCCGTGGGGAACTGAGGTACAAATTGCACGCAAGTTGGACGTGCGTCGCCCCAGCTGCGCTGGAGGCATGTGTGCACTACTCATTGGATCTAATGTATCTCAGACCGCACTTGCGTTGCGGCAGCGGCGCCGCACGTTGAAAAACCGGATGTGTGCACCGGGCTTAAGCCCCTTTTGCCTTGATACGCAAGATGTATAGTTTCGTGCAGAACTGTCGGAAGACAGCCGCGTGCGTACGCGCTTGAATTTGCATAAGAATGTTGCATTAACCAACATCACACTAAAAATTGTTTTCTGTATTTACCATGTATTCTCTTTCGAAGAGGGTTAGCAAGCTCGCATTTCCGAAGAGTCTCAGGAAACCAATACATCAAAGACCTTAATCTCCTAAATAACAGCTTACGTTATGAAATTCGCCAATAGTTTCTTAATTACATCTTTACACGATCGACAGGCAAACAGCAATCAGCTCAGTCTAATAACCGGAGAAAAATGACGTGTTGCAACACAGCAATCACACATCCATTATCGGCACATGTGGCTCACTGCTTGTATTTCAAGTTCGCTAATCCGATAATGTGTCATAAACGCTCTCCGGCAAGTACCCTTTTAATGTATGTCATCGAGTACCCTTTTAATACTTCGATCCATGTACAAGCACTCGAGTAATGCATTTACTTGAAACTGATTAATCTGTTCTACGTGCGAAAATAGTTTAAGTGCGTTAATGTGCACCGAAACCTGTGATTCTGATAAATTTATGCGAGTTAGAGTTGTAAAGCGATGAAATAGACCATTAGCAGCTCTTTGCAGTTAAAGGCTGCCCCAGTACAATGTTCGATAATTGTAATTATTGGTTATAAGCACAGAATAATTAAAGTTCCTGTTTAAACAAGGCTAGCGTCATATATTGATTAGACCTGTAAGTGATTGATATTTGGGCGATATTCTCGATCTTAAATTAAATGATTATCGACGTAATAATAGACGCATTTGGAAACAGAATTGCTGTTCGTTTCGTGAAACAAGTGCTGTTCGTTTGAATAAATAACAAAATATTCGTTCAAAAACAAGACATTTTTCAAGAGCGTTATGATCTCCTGTATTAATTTTACGGTATCTATATATCTAATGATGAATTTTTTTAATTATTTTAATGTTAGTCCTTTTTATGTTCCTAATTATTTAATCAACTTTTCCAACAGATAAACTGACTGTTTAAAACTTATATTTTTGCACCTTTCTTCTTAAATTGTAAAAAAAATCATTAAAAATAATCGTTTTTTCTGGGGGGGTTCGCAATTTTTTCACTTATTTTCTTCTTATTCCAGCT
The DNA here is from genome assembly GCA_947359465.1 of Metellina segmentata. NCBI lineage: Eukaryota > Metazoa > Arthropoda > Arachnida > Araneae > Tetragnathidae > Metellina > Metellina segmentata. The sequence goes on along the minus strand of OX375877.1, from coordinate 91,394,212 downwards.
TCCAGCCTTCCTTTTCCTTCCCTAAACACCCCCAACTAATAAAAATAAAAACAACAATTTTGGCTAAGAGCGAATGAGGGGGGTGGGAAGTCCCGAACCCTCGCAAGAATGTTTGGAAGATTCACTTTAAGATGGTGGCGCTCTCAATAACTTGCGTGCTTCGTGGTTTGCGCAGGAATTTTCATACTTTGACAAGTTTAAACTTGCATTGCTTTTATCACTACACTTGTGAACTGTAATCGTTATCTTCCCTCATTACATCTTCGCGACTGTAGAGTCAACTTTTCGGTATTCTAGGCGAGGATTTTGTGTTTCCATGTTGTTTAGATTGTGTAAAACAATCCAAATTTTTTTTGCTCCAGCCTTTTCAAAGTGAATTACAGTACGTGAGTGTAAGTTGTGATTAATACTGAGCATTGATTTACTGTTTAATTATGCCACGCGAGTATAAAAATCATCCCTATAGCTTCTGCTATGTTTGCGGTGAATTGACTTTAAAAGCGCTACGAAAACCCCTTTCTCCGCTTCTTAAAACTGTTTATCAATTTTACTTTAGTTGCCAAGTTGGTGATCAGGACTAGGATTGGGCTCCAAAGTTTTGCTTCACTACTAGTTACAGTAGCTTGTCCAAATGGCTCAAAGGTACCAGTACCATGGTTTGGCGCGAACCTCGTTGTCGTCTCACAGATTGTTGCTTTTGTATGACTTACACCGTTTGGAGACATTCCGATTCGACAAAATCAGGAAAATTATTTGTTAGAACTGGTTGGAGCCATTTAACCCTCAGAGGGTTTCTCGAGAATAAATCCGGTTTTGGCAACCTGTGGCCTTCCCTGCATGAATTTTAACCAGTTTGATCTTCTTGGGTACTATAATCTTTCCTATTATTCTTTCAACCAATATCTAAGACTGTATAGTCATTATGTGTGTTATGGGTTAAAAACAACGTACTACACTACTCTTCAATCTCTTCAGAATACAAGCACATAATCTTACTTATCTATAATATTACCTATAATAATTATCTATAATAATTATCTATAATAATTATCTATAATAATTATCTATAATACTTCTCTGTAGGAACAAACAAACGCGAAGTATAATTAACGAGCATTGACAAGGCATATCAGGTTTTCCGGTTTTGAGCTTCAATAAAATTTTTCCTCTGTGATTCTTTCTAAAACTAGGTATGGTTATTTAGCCATTACGCGTGTTGTGGGTTAAAACCACTACTCCAAATCTTAAGAAACCAGAGAGTTAAATGCTATTTCCTCTCTCTAAACAAATGCTATACAAACCCTCACAAGGAAATTAACCCCGAGCAGGTATCGAGGACGAGTCATATTAGGTTCTCCCGTTTTACCTATTTTGAGCTTCTTGACTAATAGAATATTTCCTCTATTATTCTTTCTAAAAATGGATATGGTTACTTAGCTATTATGGTTGTTCTGGGTTAAAACCATTACTCAGAATTTTCTTGAAACGAGACGGTTAACTGCTACTACAGCTCTGTAAACAGATGGTATAAGTACCTTCATAAGGGAATTAACATCGAATAGTAGCGATGGCAGAAAACGAACAAAAGATTATAATTTTCTGACTGAATGAACGAGAAGAATCCCAAAGTAACAATGCAATCGAAACTTTAATGAACTTGTAACAAAAGCAAGCTCGGAAGTAACAATTACCATGAACGACTCACTTGAACGCACCAGGGTTCTGGTCCATTCATAGGCCCTTAAAAATAAATGCACCGAACCCTCCACAGAACAGTTGCATATAATTTAATTTGTGCAATGTATCTCTAATATTTCTCTGTAGGAACAAACAAACACCAAGTTAAAGTGAGCGTTAACGAGTCATATCAGGTGGTGGATTTAATTCCTGCTTAATATCAGGCCTAAACTGTCTTGTCATCGCCTGGTGCTTTCGTTGTAAGGGAGAGGAGGATCAATAACTTTTCTGCCTTCGTGGGGCGGCGGCGAGAGGGCTGTAATTGCGCCACGCCAGGGCAGGAAATTTTCGCGGGGGTAATTACGGATGCCAACCCGCTGGAGACGAATTAAAATTGGTGCAAATGCGTTTAATCTTTAATGAGCGCTCTAAAATCTGGGGATTAAATTAATATTTTTGAAATTCAGCTCAGAAGCTGTGTTAATTCAACATTAAACTCAGTTTTGTGTAATTAATCAGGTAGTATGAGTAGGTAGGACATTGGATTTTAGTTCCTTTTGGAACAACACAACGGGTTATTGGCGACGGTCCAGGATTATTACTGAAGGGATTCCGAGAACAGCAACTCGTCATTTTTAACCACGGTCAAATGATGAGATTGATGACCTAACCTGGAATCCCACCTCTCCAAATTTCCACACCAAACCAACTAGAGGACATTTGGGGCCACGGCAAATTTAACGAGTCGATAGTAGAGATAGAGTATTTTAGAGTGTAGAATTTGGGTGGAGGGTTACGAGCTGAAGGCCCTCAATCTACAGTGAACTTGAAGAAACTGAACGGCATTGAGTTTCCAGAGCCTTTTTGTAGTCGAGGAGGACTTTGTTGTCAGGAAGCAATATGAACATCTGTTGTATCGTCATTATTTGAAAGATAGGCGACACGTCAGTGGTCGTTCACCGATCTGACGTTTTCAGGTAGAGTCAGTGACCATTATAATTTATCAATGATTAGGGATGTTCTAAGTTAAAAAGAGAGAGATTAAGTTTGCATGAGCATATTAAGAAGGAAGGCAGATGAAAGTGGGGAAGTCTATTTGTAAAAAAATTGCAAGCTTGTCACAAATGAACTTCTACAAATTGCCATACACAATCATGTATTGTGACTACCATAGTTTGGTTAACTCACAATAATTTTTTACATTTGGCACCTAACGCTAAAATTGGAGTCAGAAACCACTTTTTTACCATATTACGGAGCGTATCTCAGAGGAATCTATTTCAGATTACGCCGTGGTGCTTGAATATAAATAAGTTGAAAATTATTCAAGAAAACCCCTCACAAGAGATGGCCAAACAGTTAAGGGAAGATGTTGCGAGTACTAGTGAATAATTGTTTGTTTAATGGAACTGGGATTACATTTGGTCAAGCTGTGGCATACACACACAGACAGAAACCTTTACTGACACAAAAGAGAGAAATGCACCCATGCAGCCAAAATAGTGCAATGATAGTGTGTGAAATTAGAAATGCTCAAATTTTCCTAGATGCTCACTATACTACAGTGATAAAAAAGTACCTGGAATGCTGTCATAAAACAAAATATATAAATTTATTTGTGAAAATTTATTACATCGCCTTCAATAAATTCTCCTCCGACTTCAATGCACTTATGGCAACGTTTTTTCTATGCCTTAAAGTCGTTTCTGTGAAACTCCTTTAGGGTTCGTATCAAATTGTCTTTTATTGCATCAATGGACTCAAAACGGTGACTACGAAGAGGGAGTTTCACCCGTGGATAAGTAAAAGTCACATGGTGCCATATCAGGTGAATACGGAGCTTGTTGAGGCGTATTTGTTGAATGCTTTGTCAAAATATCACGAATAATAATGGCATTGTGAGAAAGCACATTATCGTGATGCAAAACCCATGAGTTGTCTCACCACAATTCAGGTCGTTTTCGTCAAATTGCTTCACGCTGACGGCGCGAAACACTCAAATAATAATCTTTATTTACCGTCACGACATTCAAAGAAAACAGTCAACATTACCTTGATTTTTGAGCGACTTTGGCGTGGTCTTTTCGGTCTTGCTTAACCTTTCAAGCGCTATTCACTTGATTGTTTAGCTGTTTCTGTATCAAAAGCATAGATCCAAGTTTCATCACCGGTAAAAATGTATTTTAAAAAGGAATCGCCTTGAGAAAGCATATATCGGGACACAACAACACGTTGGTTTTGGAACAACTCGAAAAGCGACGAGTCGCAAACTTAAATGATCTTTCAAAATTGCTTGCCAGGAACCAAGTGATATAGGAACTTCTTCAATAATGTCTCTTATTGTTAAACGACGATCACTTAGCACCAATTCTCTGACCTGATTGACATAAGTAGTGGAAATATGGGGCTTCACCGACAGCCGCCGCAACCCGCAACCGGTTGCGGCGGAAGGTTTTAAGCCAATCGGTTGCGGCGGTGGGGGAAGGTTTTAAGCCAACCGGTCGCTAGATAGGAATGAGATTAGATAAGAAGGCTGAAGTAGAGTACAAGAAGTTTTTACTGATAAGGTAAGTTAAAGTTTTTTTTTTTTCTTAAGATACAAATACATACATAATTTTGATGCTTTTACTTAAACACTAATTATACATTAGATGCTATAGCACATATTTTATTGCAGTATTTATTTTTAAATGCTGTACACTTAAGTAAAAGTACAAAAATCTTTTTTTATATTTTATTTGAAAACTTTGCAAGACCCATACTGTGAAAATGTTTCCTTGTAAATTTTTTTTAATTGAACTAAAGAAAACTCACCCACATATACCACAGAAGTACAACACGGGACTTACAGAAGTAAGTTGATTAAACAAAGAAACAGTGGAATAAAGTTAATTAAACTTACAAGATTTGAAGACTTAACAAATGAGTAGAAACGCAGATGACTCCTTGTTCATTTGAAGAAGTTGTAATTGTATTGAAATCAAACCATATATTATATTTTAATGATTCTTTCCTAGCCATATTACTTTTTATTTAAATAAATCTGGCTAAAATTTAGTGATTTAATTCTTTAGATTTACAAACTTTTTGAAATGAAATTTTCTTTGATTTATTGTAAAATGTTAAGATGTTTTTACACAAAAATTAGATACTATTACACATATTTTAATAATGATTTTGAAAAAATACGATTGAAACATATAAATTAGATATTATTACAAATTTTTAAATACAAATTTAAAAAAAAAATTTTAATTTACAATTAAGACATTTAGCAGTTTGATTTCTTAAAGCATGTTTTTATGTAAGAAAAAAAATAAGAAGAAACCTGTAAAAGTAAAATATTTTTTACCTTCATTTTGAAACTTTGCAAGACCCATACTATGAATAGTTTACTTGTACATTTGAAGTAGTGAAAATGAGTAATAATAAACTTTTAGTTCTTGAAGTTCTAAATTAAATGTTCTTTTTTCTAATGCTCTTGCAAACCATACATTTTACTAAACATATGAACATCTTTTAATTTACTTGAAAACCCTGTGTACATTATGCAGTTTAAATTGCAGAGCCAAATGCCTATTTTGTACAAGTATTTTACAAGATACTTTGTATAGGTCTTTTATAATTTTAGATGTACTACATTGCTACGTTAAATGGATAGTAAGTGGGTTTTGTGATTTTGAAAATAATGTGTACACTTCTATGCTGTTAAACAAAATAAATTTTTGCCCTTTCTTTAAAGTTAATGCATAATCTAAAGATTTACTCACACCACTGACAGTTCTACACATGAGTAAAATTAAATAACTGAAAATTTTAAATACTAATTAATTTTTTTAATGAACAAATATCATTGAAATAATGGTTAAGTATGAATCCTATGTATTATTCAAGCAATCTCTGCAAAAAAACAAATTGTTCTAAAACATATTGAAAAAATAATTATAAAACATTGAAACATAATTCTAAAACATATTGAAAGAAGTCATACTGAAACAAAGTAAACTATATACCACTTTTTAATTGAAAAAAAAAAACAGGATTCATATATTTTTACAAAATAATGTACTATAGTAAAAACAAAATAACTTATTTTTTACATGCCTGCATTTTTTAAGAGACATATATTTCCTATGAGCCAGTTATGAAATGCCGTCACCTCAGCTTTTGGGCAATGCAAATGATTTTTGTGATGGCCACATGATAGTTTTTGGATATCTTTGTTGCTGCTTAGAGCGCATAGTGCATCGAATTTTGGACACCCAAAGTGTTCCAAGTTGATGTCCGGAATATTCAAGGCATCTAAGCGTTGTTTCTCAACACAACCACCTTTGTAAGCAACTAGGTACTGAGAGGCACTCTTTGTCTGCTTGTACAATTCCAAAAGTTTAGAGTCTAGACTTTCTAAGGGAGACACGTTTTCCCATGCTATGGGGCAGAAAGGAAGTCCACACACGTAATTTTCAACATATCGCACAGTTTTACGATCTCAGGCACTAAGTTTATACTTATAAGGCGATAAGTTAAAACGAATACTATACGCTGCTTGCGATTTTATAGCGATGTAACCGTATTCACGTACTAAAAAACCTTGCTTAGTCTGAAATCCATCAAAATCCACAATTGCGCAAATGTTAAACATTGCTATTGAAAAGCGTTATATGTTCGTGGAAAAATGGTTGTAAACTGGAGACACAAAGAACTGAACTATATATAACACCATACACTTACTAATCAGAAAAGTTAATCTTATTTCAGTCTTTTATCTTTTGTGAGTAACAATAAACTCGTAAGTGAAGAATGTACTCAGAAAACACGTGCTTGTGATAATGTGACAAGTAAAACTTTATGTTGTAATACAGTATTTTAACAAAAGGGGGTATGCTTAAATGTGCATGTAATTTGTTCTTTTTTTGCTCTATCACGTAGATGAGCTGAATACAATTCAATTCGGTGACTAAACTTGAGCAAGAAAAAAATATGTAACCAAATATAATTTATGCTCGAGGAACTTGTTTTTTTACTTTCTTTAAAGTATACTGATTTCTCTTGATTATGCTGTTTTATTTTTCTAAATTTACATCAGTAAATTGAATTACTTATTTATGGGCACAAATCTTTGCCTTTTGTTGAACAGAAATTAGTATCTTTGACTAGTATCAGATTTTTTTAAATTGACGAAGATAACCTTTATGAGGGGATTTAACTCGATGGGCCTATAATTTTACACTTAAGAGTAACAGAGCAGTATAGTTTTTAGGAAAATGAATAACCATTATGTAAATTTGAAGCCAAAATTTCCAAGCATGTCTATGCTTAATAAACGCCTATCTACGTTTAGAGATTGGCCACGCACAAACTTTGACATTTGGGACCTGGCCGAAAACGGATTGTTTTATACGGGTGTATCGGACAGGGTCAGGTGTTATTGGTGTGGCGAAGCGCTTGAAAATTGGAAAGAAGAGGATGTAGTGAGACACGAACACATAAAGTTTTATCCAAAATGTTTGGTAGCCCAACAACAGCAAATGATTGCTGACCCTAGATCAAAAAGAACTCCAACAGATGAAATTGTACAGGTGGATGAAATCAAGAATAATACCAATGGTTTAATAAAACCCTATGTAAACAATTCCCCCTCAAACAACGACAAAAACGTACGACTTTGTAAAATGTGTTTAGAATCAGAAATGGATGCTACTTTACAGCCTTGCGGTCATCTGGTGACATGCATGAGATGTACGAAAGGTCTATTAACGTGTCCTATGTGCCGAACCAATATTTTACATAAAATTAAAACGTACATTTGTTACTAAACGTTATCTACCCTTTATCAATTCAAGTCGTTGATGCAATTTTTAGTGACTAACTGAACATGACGTGAAAGAATTCCACAAGAGTGGTATTTTGAGTTTAATGTTATGAAATTAACACATGTATGGCAGCAAAAAGACTAGTAAGGAAGTTCGAAACTTCTAAAAAAAAATTATAAGACTTTCTATCAAGGACTTGGACTTGTGGTAAAATCGTGTAGGAAAGACTTATACCCCTTTTAAATATATTAAATATAATAACTATTTTACTTATTTGTTGTTTTTTCATTACATACTAAGCCTATTTTGGACATAGGAATTTTAAAGTACCTTAAAAAGGAGTTACAAATTGCTTTAAGAAAGATTTGTGTAAAAGTACTCTGTAATGTAACAAAGCTGGAAATAAATATTCATATTTTGTGAGATCTTTTTCCATTTTCATTTTCTAACTAATTTCTTTAAACCACCGTAACTTTTTTTTGTTACTGGTTAACTTTTTTTTGTTACTGTTAAACTTTTTTCTATTACAGCTTAAATTTTTTTTTGTTACTGCTTAATTTTTTTTTTTACTGTATTTTTTTTTTTTTTTTTTTTGCTGTCAAACTTTTTTGGTTACTGCCTAATTTTTACTGTTAAACTTTGTTATGTTACTACTTAACTTTTTTTTTACTTTTTAATATTTGAATTGTTTAAATTTGTGTTTCTTATTGAACTTTGTTTTACACTATCAAAAAAATACAATATTGTTGTGTAGAATATTTTTTTTGACAACACTGGATGAAAGATAAAATATTTATTGAAAACATAGGAATAGGTAAAACAGTTCATATAATTGTTACAACATATCTTACAAGTCTTTTACATACATTTCTCTAACAGTATTGAAAATATCTGTTGTATTCAAATTCTCAAAAAAGTTGTCCTCTAATATTATGTCATAAAAGTTTAACAAATTATTGCTCTCTCTTACAAAATTAGTAGCAAACTCTTTCCAGTTAACAGCACATAAAGCAAGGGTAGGAAATTCGCAAAAGCGTTCGTCAACACTCATTTTCATACATGCATGTACAGATTGATTGACAATTTCATTCTTACAACCTAAGCAATCAAAAAGAATAGTAATATTTTTTACCACAATTTCCTTTATGCACTTGCAGAGAGAAGCTATAACTTCTCTCCAACAATCAGATTTATCAATGTCACTGCAGTAAAGTTTGTAACTTTCACCAGGAAAACCATTTTTGATCTCCAGTTTCACATAGTATGGCAGCAAATACGTCAAAAACGATATTTTCAATATATCTGACACATTAGCATAGAATTCGCACAATTTAAAATACTGATCAGAATTCATAAACACACAATAGGGCGAGAACTGAAAACAATGGTCTTTTTTCTGAAATACACGTTGTAAAACCAAGTCCATTTTTTCCGCATCAAACGCTTTAGAAAGGCAGACTTCCTTCTCTATAACTTTAACGTCGGAGCTAGTTGCGAACGCGAAAAACTTGCTCACCTTCTCCATAAGAATATACCATGTTTTCGGATGCAGGGAAACACATTCCTTAGTTGGCTGCAAAACACTATGTTTATCTAAAGTAAATTTACGTATGAGGACACGTGTGGAACCATTAGAGTTGTTAATTAGCACGAATAAATATTCGCCAAGGTGAAACATATTTTCTGGAAGTGATTGCATTGACAAATTTAAGCTTTCCTCTGAAAACACCAGATCGTTGAATCGCATTCTTTTGCACGCTTTGGGTTGGTTTGTAAAACGCATCATTTTAAGAGCTTTGAGGTACACGTTTTCAACAAATAGCTTTAACTAACCAAAACCCTCCTACTTTTTACTTTGGAGATAGGAGGGTCTTTTCCCTCCTCGATTCTATGACATCACATGTCACGTGAGGTAGAAACGACCTTTTTATCTCTTGGATAAACCTTTTTTATCTCTTGGTTAGTTAAAGCAATAGCCAGATTTATTTAAATAAAAAGTAATATGGCTAGGAAAGAATCATTAAAATATAATATATGGTTTGATTTCAATACAATTACAACTTCTTCAAATGAACAAGGAGTCATCTGCGTTTCTACTCATTTGTTAAGTCTTCAAATCTTGTAAGTTTAATTAACTTTATTCCACTGTTTCTTTGTTTAATCAACTTACTTCTGTAAGTCCCGTGTTGTACTTCTGTGGTATATGTGGGTGAGTTTTCTTTAGTTCAATTAAAAAAAATTTACAAGGAAACATTTTCACAGTATGGGTCTTGCAAAGTTTTCAAATAAAATATAAAAAAAGATTTTTGTACTTTTACTTAAGTGTACAGCATTTAAAAATAAATACTGCAATAAAATATGTGCTATAGCATCTAATGTATAATTAGTGTTTAAGTAAAAGCATCAAAATTATGTATGTATTTGTATCTTAAGAAAAAAAAAAAACTTTAACTTACCTTATCAGTAAAAACTTCTTGTACTCTACTTCAGCCTTCTTATCTAATCTCATTCCTATCTAGCGACCGGTTGGCTTAAAACCTTCCCCCACCGCCGCAACCGATTGGCTTAAAACCTTCCGCCGCAACCGGTTGCGGGTTGCGGCGGCTGTCGGTGAAGCCCCATATTTCCACTACTGACATACTGTCGAAGTGGATGGTATATACACTCTATAACAAAAAAAATTGACGCACCAAGAAGGTATCATCCGATTGCTTTGAAATTTCGTATGCAAAAATGTTTTGACCAAATATGCAAATGATTAAAATTTGGCGTCCAATGAATGAATAGTGCGATCTCCAGCGTATCGGAACTGCTTATCCAGCAGATGTATATAAGGAGTTCTTCTTGAACTGTTGTTAAAAATTTCTGCTGCATTGCGATTTAGGATACCTTTCAACGACTGAAAAAATGCCTCGCCGCAGGATTCGAGCTTATTACGAGCAACTTTCAGGGTTTGAAAGAGGTCGTATCATTGGATTGAAAGAGGCAGGTTCGGCAAATCGGAGAATCGCTCGTCATGTGAGTCGAAGCGATGCGGCGATTAGAAGATGCTGGCAAGAGTGAGTGGACAGTGGCAGATTTCAGCGTCATGATGGTAGCGGTCGACGTAGGGCCACAACAGATCGCGAGGACAGAGTGATTGTCAGATCAGCTGTCACAGCACCTGATTCATCGCTATCAACCATCAGTCGTGCGACCCACACACGAGTGTCCACCATGACCATTCCCAGACGGCTGAGAGAGCGAAATCTACGCTCGTACCGACCGTTACGCCACCTGCCACTCACGCCTGCACACTGTCGAGTTAGATTACAGTGGTGCTTGGCTCGATCAGGCTGGAATGATGCTGACTGGGGACGTATAGTCTTTAGCGACGAATCCCGCTTCCAACTGTGTCCTGACGATCATCGAAGACGAGTCCGGAGACGCCCAGGACAGCGTGCCGATCCTGCTTGCACTATTGCACGCCACACGGGCCCTCAACGAGGAGTTATGGTCTGGGGTGCCATTTCCCTTGATAGCCGGACCCCTTTGGTCGTCATTAGAGGTACACTTACTGCACAGCGGTACGTTGACGACATTCTGAGACCTGTTTTGCTACCGTTCCTTTCGCAGTACCCTGGGCTTATTTTTCAGCAAGACAATGCCAGACCACATATGGCACGTGTTGCTATGAACTGTCTTCAAGCTTGTTAAACACTTCCTTGGCCAGCCAGATCACCAGATCTCTCTCCCATCGAACATGTATATATGTATATATATATATATATATATATATATATATATATATATATATATATATATATATATATATATATATATATATATATATATATATATATATATATATACATATATATATTTTTTATATATTTATTTATTTGATTACATTGTCCATTGAATTTTGTTTCTATTACATTGGCCCATGAAAAATAGTCTATACGTGGGATATATATATATCCCACGTATAGACTATTTTTCATGGGCCAATGTAATAGAAACAAAATTCAATGAACAATGTAATCAAATAATCAAATTTAAAAGTGATAGAAGTATTAAACGAAATAAAAACAATGATTTTTATACGAACTTTTTATTTACATATATTCTCAACTTTTTCTTTTTTATAGACACATTTGTGTAAAAAATATTCAACGGCCAAAAACTTTTCAAATAGTTATATACATAAAAAATTTTAGTTTTTTTTTTTCTTTCGGGTTTTTTTCTTTGTTTAAATATTCTTTTGAGAACTCTAATGATTTTATGATTCGTAATAAAGAATGAATATGATTGGATTCCGATGAAATTATTGGGTGACTTTTTGTGCATTATTTTTAAAGTAATATTGAACAGATATTTTTTCTTATCTTTTTCTTCTTTTATGCACACCATTTGGGTAAAAATATTTGATAGCTATACAATTTAATTGTGTTCTTATATATATTTAGAGAGGGAGTGTTTTAGGGTTTTACTTCACTTAAGTTTATTGTTATTTTAATTATTTTTTAGATTTTTTTACCCAAACCTTTCTTTCTTATTTTTTTTTAATTTAAAATTTTTAATGATTTTAATACCAATGATATATAAGTAAAGTTTTGTTGATTTCTGATACGTTCTTCCACTTCTAGGTTCTTTTACTGAATATAGTGTGTTAAATAGTGTTGTACTGTGTTTTAATAGCTTTTTTTTTGTTACATGTTCTATTAGAAACTATGTGATGATATAACTATATAAATACACTTCTGTGCACAGGTTTAATTGAATTTTGCTATGATCAGTAACTACTCTTCACATCCATTCCTGAAAAATCCTAAAATTAGATAACTCTCAAATTCGAAAAAACTACTTTATTCATAATGTAAAGTGGAGATATATAGCAAAAGCGCAATTACTCTAAACTTGCATTGCAAGCTACACCATGGTATGGTTAAAGCATTGTATTTGGTTTTTTAAGTTTTATAATGCATTTGACAGAAGAAAATAAATAAATGAATGCTCAGTTCTTTTATCTTTTTCCCCTCTTTCAATTTTATATCGAAATGAACAAAGTAGTCACCATCTTGAACTGGTGATTAGATTTTTCTTGGCTAGAATTCTATTGGATTCGACATCTTGAGATTCTCTAAATGATTTTTTAATGACAAACCAAACTCCTGATCGTAGAACAAAACAAATGCAAAAACAAATTTCGGTAATTTGAACTGGAAATGCAACTTTTCTTTGAGATAATCGTATTAAATTCGACATCTTAAGACTATCTAAACGAGTCTTTAATAATAAATCTAGCACATGATCATACATTAAAATAAATGTAAATAAATACTCACTTCCTATTGACACTTGAAAACTGCAATCATTATCATAATTGAAGTACAGCTGCTTTGAACCAAAGTGCATGTGACATTCAGTATTCTATTTTCGAAAGAATTTTTAAGGAATGATTTGTTTGCTAATTTTCTTTCAATTTGTTTTCATCTTTTACATTTTTCGATGCAATAGTAGTTATTGATGTACAAACCTTTCGTTTTCTTTGTCTTCTCTCTTTCAGTTGTATAATTTCCTTCTAGAATGCACCATTCTAATTTCTCCCAACAAACACTACGGAAAAAAGCTTTGTTATTACAATTCGACACATAAATCATACTTGAGAGCTCAATAAAGTGATACGAAAGATTCATTTACAATTCCGAATTGCTAACACCGAATTTATTCCAACACCAGCGTAAATGGATGCATGTATATTAAAATTTTCCAAACTGCTTTGCTCAATACAATGCGAAATACGATATGCTGGAAATTAGAGGATGATGAAAAATTAAAAGGCATACTTATAATGTCTACAAAATCCAGTTTACAATCGAAGCTAACTTGTCTATTCAGAATATAGGAAAGGGTCTTAAAAAATTGGAGGTTTGGAAAATAAATTAATTTGCTTTTCGCAGTAAACGAAATGTATGCTATAGATACAAATGAAAAGTTTTATTAGGAGGAAATTAATGTTTCTAGGAAGCTGTAAAAGATAAATAGATTATTGATATTTACGTTGTTTGGAAAATTCCATTATACTTCAACAGTTAAGTATTGTTTTGAAATTCAATGTTTAGTGGATCTGTTGAATTTCATCATTGTTCCAAATCATAGTGGAGTTTAATTTTATAAAGAAGAATGCTCATAAAAGCAAAATAAAAAACTATTTCTCTACTTTTATATGAAATGGAATTGTACACTTTTATACATGAATTTATGAATATCAAGTATCAAAGATGTTTAATAAATTTACAATCAAAACAGTTTATTCTAAATGTGAATTTTTTCTCGAAAATAAAAGACATAATTTCTATTATAAAGCTAACAATTTGTTAAATATTCATTATCATTCAATATGCGTACGTACAGTTCTGAATAACAACACAAATTCTAAATAAATGTTTTTTATATTGTTACAATTGGAGAAAATAAAACAAAAATTAACGGACTTGACTGTGTATGGACTCTGCCGCTAAGTTTAAGTCGTAAAATACGTCAGTGAAGCCATGTGTTGAATGATGATTGAAAGAAATTAGTTTTAGACTGTTTTAATTTCACGCATCGAATGTTCATCGCTCAACACATACAGGGTGGTCCCGAATTCATGGTACAAACTTTAATGGTAGGTACAGGACATTGTAACAATGATTTATTGTATAGGAATGTATAGTCGCAAGTGACGCGGTGAGGCGTAAACAGGGGAAATAAAAGGAAAGAGAAATGGAGTGATCGGTTGGTATCATTGCCGGTAGAGGGCAGTAGATGTCTAGCCGCTGTTGAACATGATGCATCGCAGTAGGGAAAAGCGCCATTCACAATTGTGCTGCCGTAGACGATGGGTGACTTTACGTATACAGAAAAAGCAGACATGCATTACATGTACGGCCGTGCAAATGGTAACGGCAGAGCTGCGTTACGAATGTATCGCGCGGAGTATCCTGATCGACGAATGCCGGATCATAGAATTTTTCAACGGTTACATCGTCAACTTTGTGAAACAGGTGCGTTCGACGTCAACAGACATGGCGCTGGTCGAGTAAGAGCTGTACGCACTCCAAGGCTGGAAGAAAGCATCTTGAACATTGTGGATGATAGACCTGAGTCAAGCACAAGAACTGTTGCGCGTGACGTAGGTGTGAGTCATCAGACTGTATGCAGAGTGTTAAACGAAAATCGCTTACACCCCTTCCATTTTCAGAAAGTACAAGCATTGAATCCGGCAGATTATCCTCGCCGCGTGAACTTCTGCCTGTGGGTGATGCAGCAATGTGCGTTGCAGCCGGATTTCGTAGATTATGTGCTATTTACAGATGAAGCGACATTTTCACGCGAGGGTGTCTTTAATGCGCACAATTCCCATGTGTGGGCAACCGATAATCCACATGCAACGCGTCGACATGCGTTTCAACAACGTTTCAGTATTAATGTGTGGGCTGGTATTGTGAACGACTTTTTGATTGGCCCATACTTACTACCCACGCGGCTCACTGGCGGAAGCTATCTTATTTTTCTGAAAGAAGTGTTACCACAACTGCTGCATGATGTTCCGATCGCCATTCGTAACCGCATGTGGTTTCAGCACGATGGGGCGCCAGCACACTTCAGCATTGATGTACGGAATTACCTGAATGCCACGTTTGGTACTCGATGGATTGGGCGTGGTGGACCAGTCCCTTGGCCACCCCGATCTCCCGATTTATCGAGCCTCGATTACTTTTTATGGGTACATCTAAAGCATCTTGTTTATGAGACTCCAGTTGACTCAGATGAGGATCTCGTCGCTCGCTTATCTGTAGCTGCTGCAAGTGTGCGTGAAATACCAGGCATCTTTGAACGTGTACGCCAATCGCTCCACCGACGCTGTCAAGCATGTATCGATACTGGTGGACGCAATTTTGAACAATCACTGTAAACATGACACTTGTCAACAACGCTTTCAATAAAATCTTTGTTTTTCCTTTCGGCCGTTATTTCCCCTGTTTTCGCCTCACCGCGTCACTTGCGACTATACATTCCTATACAATAAATCATTGTTACAATGTCCTGTACCTACCATTAAAGTTTGTACCATGAATTCGGGACCACCCTGTATAACACAATTGGTGCACTCGCTCTTGATGTTGAAAGTTGTGACTCCTTACTGACCTCTATGGGTTGAACAGCATTCGATTATAAAAACGTTTATGTCATCAGATATGCTATTTGTGTTGACCTGAGTGGTGGAGGTACTTGGCGCTGTAATGTCGTCGCCCCAAAACGGTAGCGAGAAAAAAGTACTTATCGTACACAAGGAGAAAGCAACCAATATCTAAGATACATATTACATACAAAATTAAGATACATACAAAATTAAGAAGGCGAAGTATTTACATAATCATATTAACATCATTACAACCATACGTAAAAGTATGGATATCACAGTCCAGCTTAGGAAACCAACCTCACCCGCTGCTTCTGGCTCTCCCTTTCTCTGACCGTCGTCTCCAACGTTTCTCTGCCGTAGTCTAAAAATAACCCAACGGTAAAAGTTAAAAACCCAATCAGAGATCATCTGGACAAACTCCACCTGTTCTACTCAAGTCGTTATAAAGCGCGCGACGTAAGAACCTCTGCTGACGCTAAAATATAACCAATCAGAATACATTCGGCATTCCGATGACACAATGGAGTGGACACCTGCCCTGCAAGTGACCCTTCCTAAAGGTCAAGCATAACGGAGTTTCTCACAATGTCACAACTCCTCCTCTCTGAAGAACTTTCATGATTCCATATGAAAATGCAGGCTTGTGCTACAAGTAGAGCCCTCATTCCAGTCATGCTACCTCCAAGAGGTCCAAGCATTATTCACACGGTTCACATGGCTATATTTACACCAAATACAAGACATATTTTACAATCATAATATCAATTTCAAGGTTCACACCCCGCGAACGCGTACTCAGTTTTAAAATCATCCTAGATTTCACTTTTTTTTTCTCTTCTCACAATCAGAGAAAAAATAAACCAATTTTAAACTTTTAAATTTTCAAAGTACACAGTTCAAAAATTAATCCTATACAAAAGTAGCAATTCAATAATAAAAAAACCCGTCTAATTCTATTGAAGAATAATTTCACATACCCTTAAAACTCATGATACAACAAACAAAAAACTCTACACATATAAAACTTAAGTCGCTGTAAAAATTCACCGCATTAAAAAAAATAACATTTGACTCAAATTTTGCAGATGCATTGCTAGCAGATAATCGCTACTTCATTCTACTCAGTCCGTCAACATTCCCATGCATTTTCCCAGGTCTATGTTCAACCGTAAAATTATATTGTTGTAAGTATAGTGCTCACCTAGTTAGTCGAGCGTTGGTTCCTATCATTTATTTTAAAATGTGAGCGGGCTGTGATCAGGTTTAATCACAAAACGCTGATGGTCCCAAAAATGATTCAATTTTCTTAGGCTGTACACAATCGACCAACTCCCTCTCGGTTGTACTATAGCTTTGCTCTGCATTTAACCTACCATAGTTCACGCAGGGACGTGGATCTTTTATTGGACTCTCCACCAATGTCATGAGGGACGTAAAGTCTGACTGCCCCACCTCGACCAACTCGGTATCTAACAACATCCTGATCTCTTCTTTCAAAAACCTCAGTCTGCCTCGGCGACATTCTATATGGCATTGCCTTAACAGGAGACTCGTTCGTTAGTTCTATATCCATCTCAACTAAATGAGTAATTTCCGGGTCAAAGGAGAACACTTGTCCTTATATTTCTATAACCTCCCTAAATGTATTAATCTGCCTTTCAGATACGCGCTTCTCCAGATTTCTGTCCACAATTTCCTAGAAATATATTTGCGTTGGGTTTTACAGGGGCTATGGAATTTCCACATCTTCTTCAACCTCTTCCGAATAAGAAAAACACTCCGATATCATCGGAACTAACTTCAAAGGGGTTTACGCCAATCCCTATTACTTCCCACCTTTTGGCACGGATCGTAAATTGTTACATACCGTTCTATCTCTTGATAGCATTGTGGCCAAAAGTAACATAATAGGACCCTATCCTTTGTTTTAGTCGTGTTCAAATGACCCAACACTTCTTCATGCCACAGAGCCAAAATATATTTTTTATAAACAAGTGGCACACACAGTTGAACTCTCTTTTCGTCTAGTTTAAACTTTGACATTCGCACCAGTTTTCCCTCTTTATCAAAAAATTTCCTAGATTCCTATACATAAAATAGAACATAGAGCGAAAAGACGGGCAGACCGGCTTACGAAACCAAGTTCAGTCACTAAATGAATGTAAGATCTCAAAGTATGCAAAGTTTCATGAAAATAAATCTAACCGTTAGGACGTGTATTGGGAACACATATACAGACAGATGGACAGACAGACGCCAAAAGCGCAAGAGGCGGATTTTGCATCGAAAGGACCCAAAACTAATATAAAACTTGAAATGGTTTCAAAATATTCAATATACAAACACTTTCTTCTTATTTATATAGGTACCGCGATATCAAAGCTCGCGCAAACTATAATTATATTCAGCGCGAGCTCACTAACATCAATTATATTCTTGATATTTTAATACAATTACATTCGAATAAATGATACGATTATATTCGTGGTACAAAGGGCGTTCCATAAAAATTGAGAGTAAAATCATAAAAAATAAAGAAATATATTTACAGAAAAAAATACATCATTCTGTTTCAAAATACCTTCCCTCAGATGATATGGACGGTCTCAGCGTTTAACCTACTTTTCAAAACACGTAGATAAGCCTTTTTCTGGAAGCTGCTTCAAAGAACCTTGCACTGCTAAAATAACTTCAGAATCTGTACTGAATTTTCTCCCACGGAGGTTCTCCTTCAACATCGGACAGCCAGAAATCGCATGGTGCGAGATCTGGACTGTAAGGGGGGTATGGCATGATTTTAATATTGCATTTACTAAGATATTGCTGAACAGAAGCAGCGACATGAGGGCGAGCATTATCGTGATGTAATGTCCAATTCCCTTCCAGTTCATGTCGCTTTCTCGATATGTGCCATCGGAAAATTTTTAAAACTGAAATATAATATTCACCATTTACAGTAGTTTTTGGAGGCATAGCATGCTGATATATTACACCTTTATGGTCAAAGAAAATAATCATCATGACTTTTCCATCAGATTTGGTTTGTCGAATATTTTTCGGAGGCGGAGAATCAGTGTGTTTCCATAAACTTGTTGCGGACTTGGTAAAGGGATCAAAATGATGCACACAAGTTTCACCACCTGTTATTACAGTCTTTAAGAAATTCGAATCGTTTTGAAGTATCTGTTTCTATTCCTAACATTGGGGAATTCTTGTTTGCATTTGTTCTTTAGTAAGGTGATGAGGGATCCATCTGGAACAAACATGTCGAAGATGTAAATTGTTGCGTTGAATTCGAAAAAACGACGTTTTCGAAATGTTAGTTGATGCTACTATCTCCTCACATGTCATTCGCCGAATTTCTTGCAAGATTGCCCACACAGTGTTAACATTTCGCTCATTCACAATTATTTCTGGTCGGCCAGGCTTTGGAGCCAGTTCTGCAGACAAGCGTCCTTTTTTGAAATCACCATGCCATCTAAAAATCGTAGACTCACAGAAACATTTGTCTTTGTAAGTTTCTTTCATTAACTTAACTGTTTCTGGAGCTGTTTTGCCCACACGTTACGGCAGAAAGCATTTCCTTTTTTAGCTTTGAATCACTCACCTCCATTTTTGTAGGGCAAATAAAAACAGTTCTTTAAACAAGCACGAAACTAGGAAAATAAAATCGTCTGCTTCGTTTAGAATATTTATAATTGTACAGTTAACAGTTTGAAAAAAATTGCCTGCTCTTTTATCTTTTAGTTTCGCAGTGTTGCCACTGCGTATTCAATCTCAGTTTTTATGGAACGCCCTTTGTATTTTAAATGTATTCTAGTGAAAGCCGGAATTGAACAAAATCAAATCATTTGATATGCCAGCAAATGGGTTACCAAAGAACAAATTTAATAAAAATGTTTATTTGTATTTATCCATTTGATCTGTACACTGTGACTACTAAAGCACATTTCGAAACTGGGAAATATAATCATGTTATGTTAGTCCCGAGAAACATAATTAAATAACGTCTCCAAAGACAAGGTTAAACATCTTCCAAAAATATATTTGGATTGTTGTTCATTTTTGCAAATATTCAAATCCCTACGTCTCTATTCCGAAGTAACTGCCAATGGAAACTGAAAAAAATCGATAAAGCAATGGGATAGGAAAAGGAAGGTGGGTGAAAAGCAAGACTATTTTCTACTTAGAAAATCTAATGCAATAGAGTTTCAAAGAAGTACCAGTTTCTAAAATTTATGGATAAAAATTGAAAAAACTAAATACAAAAATTGGTATGTGATTAATCATGTAGAGCAGGAGTGCCAACCTTTTACATACCATGTATCAATTTTTTTTCACATACGAGTTTAGATCCGCCATTCAACCAAGCACCTTTTCTACCTTACATTCATGGTCCTGCCATATCCTTAATAACTTTTTTAATAAAAGTATGTTCATTGACATAATTAACATTTTTAAATGATTTAACTATTGTACGTAAAACAATGTGTATTTTAGCACATAAACATTATTTACCATTAATGAGACTTTTAAGCTTATTTGGATTTCTCTAGTTTTTCAATGTTTGGTGTTAAAGTTGTTTCTGAGAGCAGCAGAGAATTCTTCAAATTTGAACCAGTCATTCGCGATCTCGTTTTCCTTTTAATAAATTTCATGGATAAAAATGCTTGTTCACATCTGTATGTCGTTCCGAAATGACATACATAATTTTTTGCAAATTCTCTTAGTTTTGGAAAATGTTCACAGGGTAATGAACGCCAGAAATTAATCATATCAGAAGCATTTTGATCTGAATATAATGCTCATCAAATTTCAATTTCAATAGTGAATTTGTTTTGAAATCAATAAATGCCATAGTTGTATGTTATTAGGCATCTTCATTACGTTTTGTCAACTAAGTAAAAATGAGATTATTAATGTGAGTTATTTTCTTCTTTAGCCAAATCAAGAAAACGACTTACAAATGACCCTTGTAATAACTGATTTTATTATATGTGGTCAAATTGCTATTATCCGAAGCATATTCACTCGGCTCTTACGAGGGTGAAAATTGACTCAAATCCTGATTTTCTAACTGAGAGATGAACAATTTTAATTTAATTTTAAATGAATTGATGCTATTTACTAAAATAGGAAATAATTTTTTCTTGCCTTGTAGCTTCGAATTTATATAATTGAGATGGCTAGTAACATGAACTAAAAATGCCAAATCAAATAGCCAGTCGTTATCAAATAATAACACTACATTTTTAAAGATTTTCCACACAGTGCCTCTTGGTATATAATACAGTGATATTTTAGTGAACGATTTTAAAACAATTCCAAGCAAAGGTGTAGTGCCATTGACATTGTACTGTCAGTACAGATACTGACGAGTATAATAATTTAATTTAGATTTTTTTTTAGGCATTTTTTGACTTTTTAAATATATTTGATCCCCTTGTTTCATCATGCAATGACTCCAGACTGGCAAGTTCTTCAAAGACCTCGAATTTCACGCAGTGTTCTGTATGAAATTGTGAGCGAATGCTTAAATTATCGAAAATTGTGCGCACGCTGGGTATCGAAAATGCTGACAGAGGTGCACAAAAACAAACGTTTAGGTAGTGCTTTAACTTTCTTTCAGCGGTATATTGAGGAAGGTGATGATTTTTGAGCAAAATTGTCACAGGCGACGAAACCTGGGTGGCTTACGCTGCACCGGAATCGAAGCAGCAATCCATGAAATGGCGTCATTCATCATCTCCCAAGAGAGTGAAGTTCGAGCAAACTATTTCAGTTCAGAAAATCATGTGTACTGTGTTTTGGGACAGGAAGGGGGTGTTGCTTGTAGATTTTTTGCCTCTTGGTCACACAATAAATTCTGCGACGTATTGTGAGACCTTAAACAAATTGCACCGTGCAATCCAAAACAAAAGGCGGGGCATGCTGAGTAGGAGGATCGTTTTGCTTCATGACAATGCCCGTCCACACACGTCTAAACGAACTCAAGATCTCATCGCATCATTTGGCTAGGAACAATTTGATCACCCTCCGTACAGTCCCGATCTAGCGCCCAGTGACTACCATATGTTTCTGCATTTGAAGAAGTATCTGGGCGGTCTACGCCACAACGACGATGATGACGTCAAAACGACCGTGTTGCAGTGGCTGTCAAATCAGGCGGCAGACTTCTATGAAGAGGGTGTTCAAAAAGTGGTTGTACGATACGATAAATACCTTAATATTGAATATAATATGTTGAAAAACAGATTGAGGTACAGGCTTTCATATATAGAAATAAAATTGCTAAGTGTTATTTTTTTTAACTTAGAATAAATTATACTTTGTTTAAAATTAACTATGAATACCTTTCGTGGAACTTCGAATCACTCAACACAAGCAGGTAATTAGTGTAGGCCAGGTCTTTTTCAGCTGTTCCAAATTTATAGAAAAAGAAAAAACACAAAATGCATATTCGTAATAACCACTATCCGCTAAATGATCCCTTCGATCAATTAAAATAAAACGGAGCCCAACATGTGTTACTAAGGAGATCATTAATTTCATGACCCCCTTGGTGGTTGTCTCGACGAGGTATCTCAACATAATCAAAACTGATCAGATCTTGATGGAAGAAATGTCCTGTCCACCGCCGTTACTACACCTGCACTGGTCGCTAAAGGACAATCTAAATCTGTGGAGGTATCGGTTAAACTCCACTTGACCAATGATGAATTACATCAGTTGAAAATTTGGTGTAAAATGGAGGTTTGTCACCAATCATATCGAAGGGAAGAATCTTTTGATTAGCCATATCTTCGATTCTGTGTACTCTTCCAATATTCGATGGGTTTTAGCTTGTACACAAGAAACCATCTTCAATCCGCACAGTGGAAAAAGGTAAATGACATTGAAGCAAAAAGTCAATTGAATTTTATGCCTTCACCTGACGTGTGTCGTAAATCTAACATGGAACCCCCACCACCACAACCTTACGCTGTTCCCCAAGGAACAGTAGGAGGAACTACTAAGGAACAAGCCAAGAACCCTACCCTGCAATTAAGAACCTGAAATTATAGCACGAGCTAATACCGATGACATATGACCGATACATAAATACCAGCTTCGACTCCAGAACATCGGACATCGTGCGAGTTTCTGGTTTAATCAGAATTGCTAATACTCTTCCAGTCTATCCGTTCCCAAATAATATGGTGCTGAGAAAAGCTGCTAAGAGATAAGGGTGCGGCACATGGTGGTCGTACCTGAAGACGGTTATTTATGTTCTTCACAAATATGCGAAGGATGGCAGATTTATTGAGAATTTTTCTTGTTAAGGACTTCGTGTTGGTTTATTGGTGATGAACGTTGGATACAATTCTGAAGATTCGACCGAAACTGTTCTGAAAATGAAAATTTTGAAGTCTAAATTTTAGGTTGTTTTATCAAGAGGTGTAACCATCTACAAATGCAAGAAGCATATACTTGGCAATGGTTTCCTCGCATATGGGGTAGAAGTAAAACCCATTTATATTGTGGTCTTAAGATAAGTTTAAATATTTTCAATTTGAGTCCACATCCACACAGTTATCTTCAGAGCTAACTACTAGAGAGTATAAATAAAAACTTTAATAAGGTATGTTTATAGAAATGGGCAAATGATATTAAATCAAATCTAAACACTCAAGTAGCAGTCACTTTACTAACCATAAATATCCATGTTTATAAAGTTAAATACGTAACATCATCAGCACACACGTTCTAGAGGACTGATCCATTTTGGGTAGTCAATAATTTTAAGGGGTGCCAGCACGGTTTAATCCTCTAGGACTTGTATATTTAGAGATAATAAAGTGACTACTTCACAATGTTTAAATTTTTTATTTTGCAAAAAAATTTTAATTTAATTAAAAATGTTTGGAAAAAAATTTTGCACATTTCTATAGGAAATTTCTATCTTAAATTTCAGTCAATAATCACCAGTAGTTAGTTTTGTACTTAACCATGTGGATGTAGACTCTTATATTAAAAATTTATATTTATAGTTCGATCCCAAAATAAATGCTGCTTTGTTTCTACTCCAGGTGTCCAGTGTCTGTACTATGCATATCTGAAAGCAATTTGCTTTTTAATTACTTTATTTGTGGCTTTTCCTGGGTAGTTTGGGGTGCCCTTGCATGTCGTTGGAAAAATTGGGGGAGGGGCAAAATAAGGACAGACTACCTTCAATTTTTTTTAATGTCCGTATAATTGTATCTGTATCTTGACAGAAAGGGGCCAATGTCTATTTTCCAAGTTTTTGGTAATAGCTAATTTCGTAATTTTTATTTCTTTAAATTATTTTTTCCTTTCCATTAGTAGGCAGCCGTAGCTCAGTGTGCTAGCAACCTACGAGTTGTAGGCGGTGTAGGTTTAATTCATATCAAGCTCGATTATTCCTTGGGTGTATTTCTCTCTTCTCGGTCAGTAAAACTTTATTTGTGCGTTTATGTTTATAATTTGACGTTTTGTGTCTTGCTTTTAGCGTAGCATTGTCTAATACGGCCTTCTGCGCCATAAAACCCAACCAACCGAGCCAGTGGAAATATGAATAAAACATTAAAAAAAATAATATTTTGATTAAAATGATTATTTTTAACTTGAAATTACACAGGAACAATCAAACCATATTTAAATAATCCACATCAAACCGTTTCTGAAAAAGAAACGTCCTTTGATATCCTACTGATTTGAAGCGCCGTTTATAGCAAATGACAGTACCTCCCTTTTTTTTTTGCAAACTTTTATTTTGATTCGTGTGTCTGCTTTCATACCATTTTACTTTAAATTCAAATACATTCTAGGTTCATGCCTTTCAAAAGATTTCAGATTTAAAAAACATAACCACAGATTGCAATAAACAGCATTAATACATTTTACGATATGATTAATGTATTGTTCAAGTGGCAAACAAGAGCTCGTTGTGGACAAAAGCTCTTATGAATAAGTCATACAGTTAGACGATGAATAAAACAAATAATCTCTTTAACTGCAGTACCCTAAAAAAATATTTATAGATACGCAGTGTTCTCTGTTAATGGGCTTTTCACAGCCACACAATCTTAAATGAACACATGAACATTTTCTGAAAAAAACATTCAGTGTTCCCCTAAACATACTAATACATAATACAGGGTGTCCATAAAGTCTCTTTACAATTTCAAAAACTTATTACAAAGGCAAATGAAAAGACAGATAAGTGGAAACTATTACAAAATGAGACGTATATATTTAAGTTTGTTTTGCCTCATTTAATACACCTCTATATGGACACCATTCGTTGCACGAAACACATCAAGACGGTACTGGATTTCTTGCCATTTTCGCTGTAGCATACCCTCATCAATGGTGGCAATACAATCATTGACCCTCTGCTTTAGATTAGTGATGTCCCGTATCTTTGTTCGATACTCCACCATATTGAGGACTGTATGTTCGTGGGTTCCTAAATGACACATTTCCAGACAGATGGATTATGGAAGGGGTGGCCCAATTCCCTGTCCACCTCATTCACCAGATATCACTCCCCTCGAGTTCTTTCTATGGGGTTATGTTAAAGATGTCGGGTATGCCATTACAATCATTGATGAGGGTATGCTATAGAGAAAATGGCTAGAAATCGAGTACCGTCTTGATATGCTTCGTGCAACTAATGAATCCCATATAGAGATGTATTGAATGAGTCAAAAAAAGCTGAAACATATACGTCTCATTTTGTAATAATTTACTCTCATCTGTCTTTTCATTTGCCTTTCTTTCTATTATAAAAAAATGTGCGTTCTTTTTCAGTTTTATTCGCTTTGTGATTGGTAGATAGCGAGTCACGTGGTAGCGAGTCTTGTAACCACAAGACTAACGAATTTGGAGCACGCGCATACGATAAGCACAGTTATATTTTAAAAAATAATTCATTCAATAAAATTTGAGAGTACGCTCTAGAAAGTTTGCAATGTTTTCAGAAGAACCAACAAATTCGGTAGCCGTTTCCATAGCAACATTCGAATATGAAAATCTTGAAAAGTACTATTACAACACGGATCATCTAAAACATTTAAAATTATTCTGATACTTCGTCTGAATTTTAACAATATGTTATTTATTTAACAATTTCCTTTTTTATGTGGAAATGAGATGTTTTGTTCTTGACATTTTTTAAAACAGTTTGTTTTTATTTACACTATATTTCCGTGTATGAGCCGAGAATTTTTGGAACGTTTTCTAAAACTAAAGTGCTGGGGTCGGCTTATAGACGAATCCGCTTATCTCGCAAAAAAAGTAGGCAATTTTTCGTTACTCGGGCGCATGCGATAAATATCGGAATGGGAAGGGAACCTTCGATTAATGTCGTACTAGAGGTCCGGGATCAATCCAGTAGCGATCCATATGAGGATGGATTGTGAAGCAATCCCCTAACAATCATTGTTGAAAAGTATAGTTCGCAAAGCGAACTAAATATGATTGCGTAGCAATCAACGGTGGTTGACGAGCGATAGAGAACAGGGGGCGGAGCCCCCTAGTGTAACAAATTTTTGAAATTGTAAAGAGACTTAATGGACTCCCTGTGTATATATATATATATATATATATATATATATATATATATATATATATATATATATATATATATATACGAACAAAGCTATAAAAAGAAATCTGCTAGTTATAGACGGCTTAGATTCGGTTCTTATACTTTGCTCTATGTATATTTCTCCCTTCTGTGTCATTAAAACTTTCCTAGTGGGTGTGGGTATTTATTCTTTGATGATGTTGGGCTTGTACTTGGCGCATCTTGGTTAAATATAACCTTTAATTCAAACAACAATCAATCAAAAAAAATTAGCAAACCTTTTCCAATGATTTTAGATCTGATCTGGGTTGTCGAATTTTGGTGCTGTATCATAATCTAGGCTTTCATGAATAGTTCAGATGCATTTTGTTTGTATGTTGGCATGTACATCGTGTTTCTCACTTAAAGAATTGGAATAGTTTAAAATGAAATCAAGTGAAAAATCATAGTGGCATGATCTGACTCCTAGACAAAAAAAATATTTAGGAGGTAGTGAATCACCGCTAACAAAGATGGCTACAACTGATAATCTTGTTTCGTTGGGAATGGTTCGAGATAAATTTTCGACTAATTCGAAGCATTTTGCAAACACAAATACTAATATTTAATGGGAGTTGTTTCTTATAGCTTGAATATAAAAGTTTAATGAACAATGGAAACCTTTTTTATGTGCCCAGGATCCTGTGATCAAAACTAATAGTACCGTCTGCTGGGTGGAACCTAACATTCATCATCTGATTGGTCCACGGAACGTGAGAACACGTCCATCCATTGGCTCAGCATCTGATTGGTCCATTGATTGATCATCTGATGATAGTAGAGTTTGGCGATTTTACCACTTTTATCGCCGCTCTATAAAAATGCGGATTCCCACACCTATCCTACCTTTGTTGTTACATAGGCAAACGAGATGATAAGATATCAAATCAGTCACCAAGTTATTTTTCACAGAGAAATCAAGTGTACTAGACGACATGTTGATCGCAATTTTTGAAGCTCTTCTCAATGTTAATGCTTCGTGTGTCTACTTATATTTCACGTCTATGATTCTTATTATGTCCTTATAAAGAATTCTAAAATCTAGACCTGTTTTGATAAATTCAGTTTCATAATAGAATTCGATTGTCGTTGTACTAAACTCGATACCTTCATTTCACTGGAAATAGACATATTTACTTATCGCTTTTATTCATATTCAAAAGAACATTGGTTCATGTACACACGAAGTTGACATAGTTTCGTTCCAGTTTTGCAGTCCAATGCATTCGATAAAATGACAAGGTACATTTTGAAATCGATATAGACCCACTCATTCAACATTTCACTCTGATGTAGCCCTTCTCGATCATTCACAGTTTCATGTCTCTTAAAATCAGTGACAGGGATACTGACACAGACACCTGCAAGAACCAAGGCTTGCAAGAACCAGTCTTTTTCCGGGTGTCCGCAGAAAGACATGCTGCAATTTGAGGCATCTAGGATCAGCGCTGTCGCAATAGTTATTCGGGGAACAGAAACTTGATTCTCGCTGACGGGAGAGAGGTTAAGCTCTCGAACTTAACCTCATTACGAGCGAGGGAAACAAATAGCGAAACGGAACGTAATGTGTGCTTAACTACTCACCTGTCGGAGTAATGAAGGAGTCGTGGTGGAAAAGAATGGAAGTGCACCTTCTGTGTGTCGGGTCTTTCTTTTTCTTGTCGGATGTGATGGTTTCAAGGGTGGCTTTCTTTTCGTACGGCCTCGGTTGTATAAGGGGACCGAGTGATTGTTAAGGATAGAAATGGGAAATGAAGATAACGAAACGGTACAACACAGAAGAAATTACTACGTGGTACCGAATAGCAGTTGCGTAACATCGATAACTGTGGAAGCAGAGATTGATCGGTAGTTGAATTAACATCGCACTGGAGCAAAACAACGGCCTATTGGTGACGGTCCAAAAAAATATATAACATAATTTTTTTGTTAGTCTAGGATTTATCTATGTTCTGGTGGAGTGATGTGGAAGGTTGGGAAGTGGGGTGCTAGCTCAGGTATGACCTCGTCATCTGACCGAGATTCAAAATTACGTGGTGCTGTAATCTTTTCTTTCCCCTCGGGATTGATGCCGGACCATCCCGTTTTGATTCAAGAAAAACGCCTCGTAATTTTGAATGACGGTCGGATGACGAGGTCAGCACCCGAGCTGGCACCTCTCTCCAAAACTTCCACGCCATTGAGGCCACGACAGTTTCAACATGCACCAGCCCCCATGTGCACGACGGTCTTTCGCTGAACCATGTTTTGAACTCCGTTGTTAATCCGTTGATCTTCCAACTGGGCTGCTGCGGCCTCGGTCAGATGATGAGGTCAACACCTAAACTGGGATCACACTCTCTAAACGTCCACACAACGCCAAATTCGGTGTACGATAGATTTAACGTGCACCAGCCCTCAACGTACACGACGGTCTTTGGTTGGAACGAGTCTTGAACTCGCAACCCTCCGGTTGTTAATCCACGACTGTACCAACTGGGCCAGGTCCAGAATTTACATGAGATGTGTGTATCATTGTGCCTGGAAACTTGAGCGCAGATGCTATGCTCGGGTCTAGTAAGTTAGGTATCTTTTAACAAACCGTTGATTGAATTTTTATAATTATATAAACTAGAAACATGTAATTAATTATAGTAATTTGGTAATTTTTAATTAACGTCCTACTAGAGCAACACAACGAGCTATTGACGATTGTCCGGGATCAATCTCCAAAGGGATAGTTCCAAGGACAACACCGCGTAATTCTGAACCACGGTCAAATGACGAGGCAACGCCTGAGCTGTCACCCCAAATCCAAACTTCAATACCAGCCCAACGTGAGGACTTTAGGCCTCGACATATTTAAGGTGCACCAGCCACCTCTACACCATACGCTTACAAACATTCATGTTCGGATTCGAACAAGGAACCTTCCTATCTAGAGACCACATCCTAACCACCAGGCCGACCAACCGGTATAGTGGTTAAGGTGTTAGCCTCTAGATCGGAAGGTTCCTGGTTCGAATCCGGGTCCGGGCATGGATGTTTGTAAGCGTATGGTGTAGAGGCGGCTGGTGCACCTTAAATCTGTCGTGGTAGAAAGTCCTCGCGTTGGGTTGGCATGGAAGTTTGGAGAGTGGGGTGCCAGCTCAGGTGTTGCTTCGTCATCTGACCGAGGTTCAAAATTACGAGGTGTTGTCCTCGGATCTTTCCCTTAAGGGACTGATCCCGGACCGTCGTCAATAGCCCGTTGTGTCGCTCTAGTACGACGTTAACTAAAATTACCATTACCTAACCACCAGACCGGTTGGTCGGCTGTAATTAATTATAAATAAACAAGTACTAAATTAAATATGTGGATTTTTACAAAATTTTCTGTAAAATGCTTTTTTGACATCATTATATTCCTTTTATGTCAAAATACTAGGTAATCCTCCACTGACACGGTGAATCGCGCTTTTTTTTTCCCCTTCACCCCAAAACAACGCAATATATCGATGAAACGAAACAAGCCTCCCAAAGACAAACCCTTGTTCACCGAGGCTCTTGCGAAGCGTACATGCTCCAAAATCATTACGATGTGGTCACTTGAAAAATGCCAATTTATTTCGTGCCTGCCGAAGAATTCCATGGCCGAGGGGAAATTCTTGTCGCCGCATTTATCGACATGTGTCACTCGCAGATAAAAGAAACTAATTGGTACATGTTGCTTTGATTTCCCACGAGTCCAATAAAATACCGAGGCGCCGCGGAAAAGGGAAGAAGACGGTCCGTTGCCCGCCGTGTCTTTTGATTAACCGGGGCTTCGTGACATGGCTACGTCCCCGCGGGTGTCCTGCGGGTTTCTTTATTCCCGACGAGTCTTCTTGTTCAATAAAGGCATGTCAAGGAGCAAGTAGGTTCCATGGGAAGATGTTTGGGTGCGTTCTTGTTCCCCATGCCAGTCAACATGTGTTTTCAAAGTCGATGAGCGTTCCTAAAATGAAAAGGGAGGGTTACAAGTTCCAAACTCGAGTGCTGAACTCGACATCTAACCATGGTTCAAAATGGCGAGGTGTCCTCGGATTGATCCCGGACCGCCGCCAATAGACCGTTGTTCGTGAAATGGAAACTTTACCGCGAGCGTCCTGTGGGTTTCTTTATTCCGGACGAGTCTTCTGGTTTAACAAAGGGATGTCAAGGATCAAGTAAGTTCCATGGGAAGATGTTCGGGTGCGTTCTCGTTCCTCGTGACAGTCAACATATGCTTTCAAAGTCAATGAAGGTTGGGTTACGAGTTCCAAACTCGAGTGCTGACCTGGATATCTAACCATGGTTCAAAATGGCAAGGTGTTCGGATTGATCCCAGACCATCAAAATTAGACCGTTGTTCTTGAAATGGACCCATTTAAGCGGGTGTCCTGTGGGTTTCTTTATTCCGGACGAGTCTTCTGGTTTAATAAAGGCATGTCAAGGAGCAAGTATGTTCCATGAGAAGTTGTTTGGGTGCATTCTTGTTCCTCATGCCAGTCAACATGTGTTTTCAAAGTTGTTGAAACTCAAGTCGATGTGTGTTCCAAAAATAGAAAGGGAGGGTTGCGAGTTCCAAACTCGAGTGCTGACCTCAATATCTAACTGCGGTTCAAAATGACAAGGTGTCCTCGGATTGATCCCAGGCAACCGCCAATAGACAATTGTATTGCTCCAGTACGACGTAAATTACCTACATTCCTACCCTTTTCAACTGAATAAGTGTTTCATTGTACACGAGGGGGGTATCTATAGATTTTGTGTTTTGATATGCGTACCCAGAAATGCAAACGACACTCAGGGTATTGCCATACCTTCATATATCAATGTATAATCCACAAGTCAAAGTATGAAAAATCTCCTCACATGCTATATGCTTATTTTTTTTTAACTACAATAGACGCACAGATGGTAAGTTCTGTATAAAACCAAAGGTCCAAAAGGTAATAAGCAACTATATAAAAAGCAATTATAATAAAAAAACAACTATATCAAAAGCAACTATAGTATAAAAGCTACTATATCAAAAGCAACTATATCAAAAGAGTTGAAGGTTTACAACTTCATACTGGAAAGCATTTTTGCTCCTGCAAAAGCAATATCTTGATTCTTATTCTTCACAAAAACAATTTATTTGGTGCCATTCCCCAATGGGAAAATTAACCCGAAACAAAGTGATATATATAATTTGTATAAGATAGTAAGCATACAAGGTGATTCATAAGTACATATACAGTTTCCAAATGGTGTAAAACAGGAACAGTTTAAGTCACGGTCCCCAAATGCGAACTGTTAGCTAGGTATACTCATAAAGTTTGTGTCTCTCCCGAACGAACTGACGTAGGCGATAGTGATCGTGTCACGTGACTAGTCAGTGGAAATGGCTGCGTCTGCAGTGGAGAAGGCTCTTTGTATTCTTGAATTGAGCCCCAAAACGGAATCTGTCACCGTTGTGCAACGGCATTTTCGATTACAATTTCGAAAAGAACCTCCAACCTGAAAATTCATTTCCGATAGGTTTAAAAAATTTTAAACTACGAGCTGTTTGTCCACAGTTCCAAATCCAGGACGACCGAGTGCATCGGCAGATGTCGTCAAAAACTTTATATACCTCCAATTGGATAATAAAGTCGAAATACTTTATTCTCCAATTGGATGGTGTACCACCCCTCTGGTGAGGTGACGTGCGAAATTACTTCTACTAACATCTTCTTCATTGATGGATTGGACGAAGCGCCGACTACAGCATGCCACTAACCCAATGGTCACCCAGATGCAATGATCTAACACCATGTGACTATTTTCTTCGGTGCTAAAGGATAACGTATTTAACCCTCCTCTACCTGTTGATCTAGCGGAGTTGAAACAGCGTATCGCAACCATTACCACTGCACTGGCTTCAGATACCCTAACACGCGTCTGGGCAGAAATGGGTTACCGGTTCAATGTGTGTAGTGTGTCTAAAGGTGCACACATAGAACATCTGTGACTGTCTCTAAGAAATCTTGAAATATTCACCTACAATTCTGTTACAGGTAACATAAAATATCTTACATTGTCGATGTTATATAGTGCGTTGAAATTGTATACTTACTTATGAATCACACTGTATAATCAGATTTTGTTAGAACTAAGTCTTCTTCAAGCCGACCACTGATCTCCTTGCCCTCGATACTGGTACGACAAAGTAGAAACGATACTTAAAAGTACTGCTGTGTTCAGTGGCGGATCAAGTCTAGAGGGGCTTCAAACGGGGAAAAATTCGGGGCCCTCAAACTCAAGTTAGAAAAAAGTTTCAAGAAAACTGTCATTCAGTTAGTAACAAAAAAGAAAAGTAATCAAAACTGTCATACCATAACACATTAAATAAATTTATTTAAAAAAAACATATCGTTATATGTATTTCGGTTTGCTTTAGTTTTTGCAAATTCGTCAATTATTTTAGCAGCGCCAATTCGTTTTAAAATTTCTTGCTCTGTATACAGAATGGCCACATTATTTTTTTTTTCCTCTCATAGTACTCTTTAAATAATTTTTTACACGCTTTAAAATAGAAAACGATCTTCGCCTGACGCATTAGATAAGGAAATTACACAGTCCAGTCACATTAATGTGACCACCTGTCAAAAGCCATAATAACCACCTTTGGCAGAGAGGACCGCTGCGAGACGTGCAGGAAGAGAGTCAATTAGGTTTCTGAAGGTGTTCATTGGGATGTTGAGTGAGCCATGCCGACTCCAGTGTCGTGGCAGCTGCGCTAGATTACGCGGTTGAGGATCCATAGCAATTGTTGCTGGGTGTTTGCTTTCAGACGTTTCACGCCGTATACGCCAACGTCCATCTGTCCGATGGAGCATAAAACGTGATTCATCAGAAAAAGCCACCTGTCGCCACTCTGTGGACGTCCATTTGCGGTACTGGCGTGCGAATTCCAGCCTTCGTCGCAGATGAACAGCAGTCAGCATAGGTGCATTAACCAGGCGTCTGCTGCGGAGGCCCATGCGCAGTAACGTTCGCTGAACCGTTGTTGAGGATACACTCTTGGTAGCCCCTTGATTCATCTGGGAGGTCAGTTGTTCAACAGTTGCACGTCTATTCGTCCGAACGCATCTCTGTAGCCTTCGTTCGCCTCTGTCATCTATTGCCCGTGGTGCACCACTTGTGCCACGCCGCTGATTTTGGATAGTGTCATATTGCCATGCACTGTATACTTTTACCACGGCGGCACGTGAACAGTTCACAAAATCAGCCGTTTCCAAAATGCTTCCCTTGGCCTGAAAACCAATAATCAAGCCCTTTTGGACGTGGGATAAATCGCTATGTATCTCTGCATTACGCCAACGATTGAAATGCTTTCCGATGCCCTAGGACATCCTTTATAGACACTCCACTGCAATGTGCTGCCACCTGCCTTTTGTGATTGGTTATTTCACGTTGACGTCGAAAGTAGGTGGTGGTCACATTAATGTGACTGGACTGTGTATTTTTAAAATTTTCAATAATTCAATTTTGGCGGCTCGATAGATGTCTGGTGTCGTTTTTATGCTGTCCTCGTTTTCTTTAAGAATTATTAAAAAAATTATCAAATTCATATTCAAAAGTACAAACATCAATGTCATTTTTGTAAATATACTCTATAACAAAAAAAAAATCGACGCAACAAGAAGGAGTTGTCTAGAAGTTCTGTCGGGCTCGATCAACGTAGAACTGCAATATGACTGGGGACGTATAGTCTTTAGTGTCGAGTCCCGTTTCCAACTGTTTTCCTGATGACAACCGCAGACGTTTCCGGAGACGTCCAGGGCAGCGTGGGTATCCTGCCCTTACTATTGCACGCCATACATGCCCACAACACGGAGTTATGGCCTGGGGTCGTGATCTCCTTTGATGGTCGGACCCCTTTGGTAGTCATTTCTGGCACGCTTATAGCACAGCGGTGCGTAGACGACATTCTACGACCGGTTGTGTAAATTATCCTTTTGCGACACCCCAGACTTACTTTTCAACAAGATAATGCCCAACCGCACACGGCACGTGTTGTTATAAATTGTCTTCAAGCTTTCCTAACACTTCTTTGGCAAGCTAGGTCTCCTGATCTCTCTCTCATAGAGCACATTTGGACGTTATGGGAAGACCAGAGCTGTAGTGGAGGGTATACGCCGTATACCCTCTGGTTTTTCCAGCAAATTCCGTATACCCTCTGCTTTTTCTTAAAAACTACGTACACGCTTTGCTTTTCCAAGAAAACTTCGCGCGCGACGTCACGTGAAACGCAGATAGCTGTAGAACCAAAGGAAAAGTTTCGATTGTAAGATATCACCTTTGTACATAATTCCAAAATCGTAGCAATTAATCATAAGCAACTCATTCAAAGTATTGTCGATAGAATGAAACACAGACTTTGTTCTGATGTTAATGAAGAAAATTATCAACTTTTGAAGGATATATCCATGTTTGATCCAGAAAGTATAAATACAGGGGATATTCGCCAGGGAGTAAAGGAGAAAAAAAAGTTCTGTCGAAGTTTTGGTATAGATGAAATGTGCACTATTCAAGGTTTGAGGGACCAATGAAAACGCCCAAGTTGTTCCAGAAAAATTAAAGCCTCTTTTAAGATCAATTGAAATATTACCATGTTGCACGACCGTATGCGAACCGGGCTTAGTTTAATGAATAATATAGTGTAATAGATTTTAGATAATCTTTATTGATTTCAAACGTCTCCAATCTAATATTTATTAAGACAAATGGACCACCTATAGAACACTTTCAACCGGAAAAAATTTGTAAATTCTTGGTTGGGCAACCATCGCTCTTCAGAAGACAATAGATCGAGAGTATGCTCTACAAAATGAGACACAGAGACGGATTTCTCTAGTCAAGCAGTTCGGAAAATATTTCAATGAAAATGATAAAGGAAGGCCTTCCAATTAGTTAAAACGAATTTCTACTTAAGTCGAAGTTTCTTCAAAGTTCCAAAATTCCTTTCCTAAAATACAAAATTAATATAGGCTTTTTTTCTCTCGATAATTTGAACTTCGATTAATTCGAACATATTCCCCGGTCCTTTGAGTATACTCCATGGGCGCCCGGAGGAAGAGGGCAGACAACCCCCTGGCTTATGGATTTCCTATATACACTCATTGCCATAAAAATTTGCGCACCAAGAAAAAGTCGTTAAAATGAAACGAATTTTTACACAAGTAAGTACTACTTTGATATAAGTAAGTGATTAGAAAATCAAAGAAAAAGAATCATTTATTGCAGAAAAAGTACAAATGAACGGAAGTTTTAGTACTCTGTTGTACCCTCTCAAGCGCGAATGCACGATGCGATACGAGCGGGCATTGAAGCATACAAATTCCGTATGATGTTATGAGACATCTCGTTCCACAGTTGCTGTAAACGTGCCTCTAGTTCGACCAAACTCATAGGGTGTCCAACTTGCGTCCCAAATAATCCCAGATATCCTCGATAGGTTACAAATCTGGGGATCGAGCAGGCCAGGGACAGGTGGTAATGTGGCGGGGGCAGTCTTGTGACATCCTTGCTGTGTGTGGCCGAGCATTGTCTTGTTGAAAAATGGCTCCTGGGAGCCCTGCCACGAGTGGCATCACATGTGGCTGAAGGATATCATGGACGTACCGCTGGACTGTCATCGTGCCATGGATCAATATTAGGGGTGACCGTGTATCGTAAGCAATGGCACCCCATACCATCACACCAGCTGTGGGAGCGGTGTGTCGCTGTAAAGAGAAGGCAGGATTGAGGCGTTCATTTCTGTTGCAGTCCAATCCCGTCGTGCGCGACACCACTGCAAACGGAGACGTCGGTGGGTGGGTGTCATTGGCAGCACACGTAATGGGCGCACCGATACCAGATGTCCTTCAGCCAGGCGCCTTTCGATGATTCGGGAAGACACAGGGGTCCGTAGTGAAGGTGCTGCCAGTGTCTGGATAGCGGCCAATGAGGCAGTTGGCTCTACGCGTGCATTTCGAATGATGTGACGGTCTTCTCGACGACTGGTCTGTCGAGGGCGTCCTGAGCCTGGTCGCCGTATAAATGACGTCTCTTCTGTCCACTGGTCCCAACACCTCCTCACAGTAAAATCAGAACGGCCTACGTGACGAGCTACTCGCCGAGCTGACCACCCAGCTTCCATCATCCCGATGATTATTCCCCTCTCGAACTCTGACAGCTGCTCGTATTGTCTTCGATGGCGGCGTAACGGCATGTCTACCTCAGCGTTTCCTTTGCAAAAGATTAAGTACACTCAAACAAGCTCTACTTACCTGTTTTATACTCCAAGAAGAACAAAGTTCAACGCCTTCTAGTGGCATCACGCTATGCGCAATCAATCAGCATTTCTAATCATTTGCATATCTAGCCAACATGTACCTTCATGCCAAGTTTCGTTACGATCCCACAATTATTTCTTGGTACGCTAATTTTTATGGCAATGAGTGTATTAGTGTGTTTATATTATCTATATAAATAAGAATGGAGTGTTTGTTTGTACATTCAATATTTTCGACCCATTATATATATTATATCCGTTTTGGACCCTTCTGATGCCAAATCTGCCCTTTTCGCGTTTGGTGTCTGTCTGTCTGTCTGTCTGTCTGTCTGTCTGTCTGTCTGTCTGTCTGTCTGTCTGTCTGTCTGTCTGTCTGTCTGTCTGTCTGTCTGTCTGTCTGTCTGTCTGTATGTATGTATGTATGTATGTATGTGCCCTATACACGTCCACACGGTTTAATATATTTTCATGGAAATTTGCATACAGTGAGTACTGATCTTCATTTAGTGAGTGGAATTGGTTGCGAAATTCTGTCTCTCCGTCTTTCTGTTCTATGTTTGATTTTGTGTTTGTGCAGGCATCACATGAATTTTATTCCAGATATTTGATTGCAATGTGTTTTATATTATACATTAACTGTTAGTTTAGTGAATGCAATATTAAACATTTCTTTATTGTTATACTTTGTTGAGTTTCATGCTAAAACACCTGAGTAAGTAAACTTAAATAAACCATAATTTGGTAGTTTTGGAAAAATTGGAATGTAGATTGAATATTACAATAACTTCGATTTATTTACCAGTACTGCTAAAAAATAAATTATTCTTCAAAAAATTATTTTTTTATGGAATTTTAGTTCTGATATTTCATTTACTTCGAGTCTTATTTTTGTTCTTTGCACAATGAAAACGATTTCCGAATATTTGAGACAGACGATATTTTTCAACGAAACGAGAATGAACAAGATCGGAGTGATATTTTCTGTTTCTTTTTCTCTGAATTAATTTCACATTTCTAAATTTTGTGCACTTTTAGTTCTAAGTTGTGGCAACTGTGCGAGATCAAGAGATAAAAATGAATCACAAATTAATATCTTTAGAACAATTTTTTCCGACATCTTTTATTTTGTTTTATTTCACTGTTTTCTGTTTAAAATATTTATTATTTTAATAAATGTGTTTTCCTTCTCATCACACGCAACAGCACCACAAAGTAATTGACTAAAAAATGGTAGGTAAGTCAGTACAAATGTTCAGTAAATTTTAAGTGTAATGCCATTATTGCAAGAATAATGCCGTTATTTAAAGAATAATGCCGTTATTTAAAGAATAATGCCGTTATTTAAAGAATAATGCAGTTATTGAAAGAATAATGCAGTTATTGAAAGAATAACAATGTTTAAAAACTCCGAACTAGAACTTTTCAAACATTAAAAAATTCGTTGTCACAATGACAGGAAAAGATTGCAAAATTTCACTATGTCACATACCGAATACAAGAGT
Organism: Metellina segmentata; assembly: GCA_947359465.1. Lineage (NCBI taxonomy): Eukaryota > Metazoa > Arthropoda > Arachnida > Araneae > Tetragnathidae > Metellina > Metellina segmentata. The sequence continues at coordinate 91,356,135 of OX375877.1, read as the reverse complement.
GCCACAAGTAAACAAATATTGTTTTGTTGATTATGAGTGCGAGAGCACACGCCGTAAATCGTAAGTTTTATAAATTGAGTTCAACATCTAAAGAATTTAAGAAAGGGAATTCCAAATTTTCCTCAAAAACTTTTTTTTTTAGTAGTAACCTTAGTATCACCTTTCGTCATTTTGTAGCTTTTTCATACAGCAAGGGTGCTATGTATGTGAAATGCATTAAATGAATGGATAGGCATGTGTAGGATTTGTGTTCAAAGTAGGTTGTAGAAATTATAAAGATGGCGAAAGGTATTCAAATAAATTTTTATTCTACAAAAAACGTAAGTCATTATATATTTTGATTATCTCTTCAATTTAGAGTAAACCAATTAAGGTTGGGTATTTTGCTAGTTGCTTAGTAATCATATTAACCTATGTAAGAATACATATGCATTATTAATAATAGCGTTTTTTTTTTTTCTAATGGCGGGCACATTTGACCGAAGTCATTGGCCACTACAAGGCCGGAAGTGATGGCCACTTGTGAAGGAGCACCCAGTGAGAGGACCATCATTGCTCCTAACAATTCGTAATTTTGCACCATGTTCAGATGACGAAGCAACACCTGAGCTGGTATACCCTTACAGACATCCATGCCCGAACCCGGATTCGAACCGGGGACCTTCCGATCCAGAGGCTAACACCTTAACCACTATACCGGTTGGTCGGCTTAATAATAGCGTAACAATTACTAATTTGTACTTGCACTTTTAACTTTTTCGCAATGTACACTGGCTCCTCAACCTATTAAGTTTCTTTTTCACATATCCAGTGGTGTACTGGAATCCATTTTCCTTTCAGAACATTAACTATTTCTTTTTAAATATCCAACCGTTTGTTTCTGTTTTTGTAATCAGCATGTCAGGTATAATGGAGAAATTCAAACCCCTGATATTCACATATTAAGAGCTTTGAAACTCCCATTGACTTTCTATCACTCATTTTTCAATTATTCGATCAAATCACAATGTTGTGTTGTCGTCACCCCAAATGGTAACGTGAAAACAGAATAACGGTCTCGTTCGTGATGGATCCCCTACAGCAGGGATGGCCAACCCGCGGCACGCTTGCCACAGAGTGGCACGGCGGAGGTTTAACAGTAGCACGCAAAAATCTCTCTATATTAAAAAAAAGTTACCGCCGACGCCGCAGGATTGAAAACTGTGTTGTTTAGTTCGATTCTTAAACAATTTCCCGAGAAAGTACTGATCGCAAAAAAACGAAATTAACATGATTTGTTCTTCATCGTATTCCCTGGACAATTATGAAGATTTTTTTTCCGATGTGTCTATTAGTTTAGGGTTTATTAAGTGTCAAAATTGAAGAAGCGAAATTTCTTCCGCGAGTGAGCAAAACACATACAAATTTGAAGTCTTTTTCGTTACTTTTTTTTAAACTATCCTATCTATATCTTATTACTATTAGTTTTTTTTAATAACGTAAATATTTTGCAGCTCGTCGAGTTTTTTTTTTAATTTCAATTTGGTTCTTGATAGTATTTTTTTTGAAATTCGGGAAAAATCAGGAAATTTGTGTTACTTTTTTTTTTAAACTGCCGTATCTATATTTTATTACTATTAGTTTTTAATTTTTAAAATATCGCAGTATACCTCAGAATGTACTCTTTCTTACGGTACTATTATTTTTGAAATCGGTTAATATAATTAAATTGGATACGATCAAAAGTTGGTCATACAAAATTCGGAATCTTTGGATATTTTCGCTACTTTTTGTTACAACCGTTAACTAAAACTGTCATATCTATATCGTATTACTATTAGTTTTTTATTTTGAAAAAAACGCAGTATACCTCAGACTGTACTCTTTCTTACGGTACCATTATTTATAAAATTGGTTCATAAATAAATTCGATTCAATCAAAAGTTGGTGACACAAATTTCGTATTTTTTATTTCGCGGAGGGTTGTATTTTTGACTATTGGGTTTGCCAGATATCAAATTTATCGTAGCAACAATTGCCATAAAAACGATTTCTTTTTATTTGGCGAGGAAAAAGGTTCGCTTTTTCCCCTCTGTTCTCAGACGGTTTACCGAGAAAGTACAAAGTACACATCGTAAAGTTTGGAGATTGACAGGGTTTACTTAAAATTCTACAAGGAACAAAATGCAGAAGATTTTTTACTCATACGGCTATTAGTTTAGGGTGCATTAAGTGTTAAAGTAAAAAAGAGTGAAATCACTTGCGTAAGAGGTATTGGTTTGCGAAGCAAACCAAACGGGATTGCGTAGCAATCCCAGGGGGTCGGCGAGCGTAAGCAAGCAGGGGGCGAAGCCCTCGCTGTGACGTCATAGACCGTAAAGTGAAATCAGGATAATACAAATTATTCAGATAGTTTCACTCTGCGAAGCCCCCTAGTGGTTGATAAAATAGCTTTGTCAAGAAATACCGTCATGTGTCGTATAGATGACATGGGCCAGAATGTTGGCAGACAATATGCAATTAAGCATATTTGTACGTTACATGAACGATAATTTTGATAGTGGGGAAGAACTTCCTGATTTGCGCCAACTGGTTTTAATTACAGGTGAGGAAATTTTTAAGGAACTTAAAAATGTAATTTAAGTTAACAAAAAAGAGTGGACAAAATTAGATAGTGTTTCCACAGATGGAGCGCCTTGCATGGTTGGCAGGATAAAAGGTTTTGTTACATTGCTTGAAAATTATTTAGGAAGAAAAGTTTTTAAGTGTCAACTGTGTATTATTCAAGCTCTTTGTGCAAAGGACTTAAACCTGACACCTAAAACATCTAATTTTGTTAGCATCATCAAGAACTAATCCTAATATAAATGACTTGGTAAAATAAAAAACAAATTCAAAAGCCACATTAAGTACTGACTGTTTAATAATTATTTAGAATAACATGTTTCAAGTTTTTTCAGTTTTATTTTATACATAACCTAACTGACTGAACCTTTAAAAATGTTTATTAACAGTAAAATCCAAGTTTGTACTTTTGTTTCATTTATTATATTATTTTTTAAATCTCCACTACTCATATTTACATCAAAAAAAAATTTGCTCTTTGCTTAGAAATCCTATAATTAGCTTATAAATAACATTTTTTCACCTTTTTATATTTTTTAGTTTGTTGGGAAAGTTGAAAGTGGCACGCACAATTTTTTTCTTCAGATAGTGGCACTCTTCCCAAAAGGTTGGCCACCCCTGCCCTACAGGGAGCAATCCCCTTTCTTCTCAAGAGTGGAACATTCCTTGCATTCTTATTCGGAACATTCCCAATCGGAACATTTAAATTCAAGTCTTCAGCAGTTGAAACTGCAGGATAGAAAGTGCATCAACATAAATCTTTTATCAAATATTGGATGAGGAGGCTAACTTTGTTAAAAGAAACTTTGACGAAGAGCGTATTTTATCAAAGTTGACCATTACACCTATCATATTTCGTTGTCTAACTTATTGTATAAAATATCTTTCTCAAAGAACTTTTATAGTGTAATAGCGGTCTAAGAATCGAGCAAAAAAAAAAAAAAACGAATTTTCGATCCTAAGGCGGCATTGGTTAGGCCACTCTTGTTATGATAGCCTCAATTAACGTCGTGTTGTAGCAACATAACGGGCTATTAACGACGGTCCGGGATCAAACCGGAAGGAGACGGTAACGATTTGCCTTCAACAAAATAAAAACATTACAATATTCAAATGAAAGATTGTGTTCCGACTTTAAACCAAGAGGGGGCATAATTTCATCTTGCAACCTGCAGCCTTCCCTACCATGACAAGCGTATGGTGTAGAGGCGGCTGGTGCACCTTAAATCTGTCGTGGCCGAAAGTCCACACGTTGGGTTGGTGTGGAAGTTTGGAGAGTGGGGTGCCAGCTCAGGTGTTGCTTCGTCATCTGACCGTGGTTCAAAATTACGAGGTGTTGTCCTCGGATCTTTCCCTCAAGGGACTGATCCCGGACCGTCGTCAATAGCCCGTTGTGTTGCTCTAGTACGACGTTAGCTAAAATTAAGGAGGTTCTTGGTTCGAATCCTGGTTTGGGCATGGATGTTTGTAAGCGTATGGTGTAGAGGCGGCTGGTGCACCTTAAATCTGTCGTGGCCGAAAGTCCTCACGTCGGGTGGGTGTGGAAGTTTGGAGAGTGGGGTGCCAGCTCAGGTGTTGCTTCGTCATCTGACCGTGGTTCAAAATTACGAAGTGTTGTCCTGGGATCTTTCCCTTAAGGGACTGATCCCGGACCGTCGTCAATAGCCCGTTGTGTTGCTCTAGTACGACGTTAACTAAAAAATTACCAAATTACCAACCAACCTGAAAGCCGGGTGGTAGAGTAACGAATTAGCAACCTGAGGGTTGCGAGGTCGAATCTAACAAAAGACCGCCGTGGACAAAGGTGGTTAACGTTAAATCTGTCGTGGCCTCAAATGTCCTCACGTTGGTGTGTTTGGAGAGTGGCTGCCCAGCTTAAGTGTAGCCTCGTCTTCTGATAATGGTTCAAAATTACGTGGTGTCGACGTCCGAGATCGATCCCTTAGGGGATTGATCAAGGACGTCTTCAATGCCTGTTGTGTTGCTCTAGTACGACGTTAATTAAAAATTACCAAAATACTTTCCCTTATAGGATTGATCTAGGGCCATCGTCGCCGACCAACCGGTATAGTGGTTAAGGTGTTAGCCTCTAGATCGGAAGGTTCCTGGTTCGAATCCGGGTCCGGGCATGGATGTTTGTAAGCGTATGGTGTAGAGGCGGCTGGTGCACCTTAAATCTGTCGTGGCCGAAAGTCCTCACGTTGGGTTGGCGTGGAAGTTTGGAGAGTGGGGTGCCAGCTCAGGTGTTGCTTGGTCATCTGACCGTGGTTCAAAATTACGAGGTGTTGTCCTCGGATCTTTCCCTTAAGGGACTGATCCCGGACCGTCGTCAATAGCCCGTTGTGTTGCTCTAGTACGACGTTAACTAAAAATTACCATTACCAATTACCTAGGGCCATCGTCAATAGCCCGCTGCGTTGCTCCAGTACGACGGTAATTAAATACTAACATAACCCAATCAAACTGTTTCAAAAAAGGTGCAATTGTTTTGCTGAATGTATTTAATGCAATAAAGGTAGGTTTACGTCGCACTAGAGCAACACAACGGGCTATTGGCGACGATCCGAGATCAAACGCGAAGGGAGATCCGAGGACACGTAATTTTGAATCACGGTCAGATGAAGAGGCTACACCCGAGCTGGAACCCCTGTCCAAACTTACACTCCATGCTAACGTGAGGACAACGGGAGGCCCGACAGATTTAACGTTCACCAATTCCCTTTGTACTCTTTGGTTGGAATCGAACTCACAACCCTCGGTTGCCAATCCGTTGCCCTTCCGATCGGTCTTCGCGTCCCAAGTAACTAAATGATTCAATGTAATCATGTTTGCATTTTTGGTTATTTTTTCAGTGTAAACATAAAAATATTTCCGTTTAAGTACTTTGCTTTAGTGTTGTTTCAATGATAATTTCTTATTTTAGCAACATGCTGAAATTGCATTCGTGTGACATGCAAAGCTTGCATCATAAACCACGAAAGGTTACAACACCGGCGCGCTTTCTGGACATACTTTTCAGAAAAATCTCACTTTTAAAACCCTGTATATAAATTGAAGTTCAAACTATTCTTTCTGGTTCGCCAATTTAACAAACCCTTCACGTTTAAACAGGAAAGCGAAAGTTGTCTTCCAATTCAACTAGTAAAATGTCATTCTTAATGAAATACTTCACATATTGTCCTGGGCCACTTACTAAAATTTTAAAACTCAAAACAAGGATTCTAATATTCTCTGAACCACAAAGCTAAAATCAAAAATCTTGAAATAAGTCACACATTCACTCTTTCATCCCACTTTATTGAATTCGCATTTCTTAAAAGTAGCATACAACCATAGAAGGTCACTTTTGTTTCACACACAAAACAATATCAATGCAACCAATAATTATCTGAGAAGATGCAATTTTTTAGTCACAAAACAAAACCATAAAATAATCTTTATAAAATAAAACGACTTGATTTCATTAAAATTAATACCAAATCAAGAAACACGAGTGACAAATTATAATAGCACATAATTTTTGAGTAAGAGATCAAATAAAACAAACAATAGTAATTTTAATAGCCCATTTTCAAAATTGCTATTTATCAAACATCCAAACCTGATTTGTTCTGCAAGATTAAAAAAAATGGATAAACATTTAAGCAAAGACTAAACACATCGCATTTCGAGTCGCATGCTACCTGACACACTTGACAATTCTATCACAGAGTCCAATGAAAATGGAGCATTCTATAAAGTATAATTAAGATTAGAAACTGTAACAAACAGAGCCTGAACTTTCCCGTGTTGACCGTGTTACAAAAAACTGAAAAAATGTGATCACTAGTTTTCAACGTTTTTTAATGGAAGTATGTTTGATGTAAGGATTTATTCGTTTTAATCTGTCTATATATATGTGCACTTTGTATTAGAATTTATACTAACCTCTACTAAATTGGAAATAGAACAGCTAAATACATAATTCAAACTTTAGCATCCTTTCAAAGCTTTTTAGGCGATTTTGATATTTGATTTGCATAAGCATTAATGATCGACATTGATTCGTTTGCTGTTTAAAAATATAGATAAGGTTCTTTAAGATCCAAACCATTCAAACAATGTTTTAAATTTAATGAGATTTTCTATTTCAAAAGTTTCTGGATATTATTTGTTTAAAACCTGATGCCAAAAATTTGTTGAGATACAGATGCAATAATATAACTTTGTTTTTGTCCAAGCCTGAAATATCTTATAACGTATTAACATTTTGGTTTTTAAATTTTAATAAAATTATAAGATACTTAGAAACAACTAAAACTTCAAACATATCTATGATTAACTTACATTAAGATGCAGAAAGGCAATATATGAAATATGCTTTCAAAAAAAGTATTTATAATCTTGTAATTAGTAAGTAATTAATATTTTAAATGTGAACTTATAAAAACATTTTTTATGAAAGTAAAAACTAAATGCACAGAAGTAACTATTTTACAAGACATTTTTAATTTACTTTAAACTGCTACAAAACAAACATTATCATAAACATGGCATGACTCCAAGAGTCAGATCTGTAGTAGAGAATTTTCCCTTTAGAACATATTGTACTTAGACTAGTTTTTCATAGTAATACATAAAACAAAATAAATCCTTTCAATGCAACTAGTAACCATTTGTAAGTACATTTTAAGGGAAAGCCCTGGTGACAAAACAAATTCACCAAATACCAGGATTTAAAAAATAACGTTTCCTTCCTTTATAATCATACGTAATTCATGCACATTTGTTACAAGCAAACTACTCTTCGTACTACTAAAAAACTCCACACGAAATAAAATACATGAAAACTGCACACATCTTCGAGGAAGTTCAAGGGACATTAAAAAGTTCATCAGTTTCAACCACTCTCACAACATGTGAGCTGAAATACTGATGGTAAATTTTTACAGTTTGAAGTATGAGTCATTCACACATCACTCATAAGCGAATCTAAAAATAAAAATAGTGGGGCACAACTAAATTATACTATGGTACAACCTGTTTTCAAAGATGAAAAGTGTCTTTGTTTTAAGAAAATAAACTTAATTGTATTCACAAAATAAGATTCCCAGTTCCCTTAGAGACACCATTATTACAAACAGTACATACATTTAAAACTATTCGACAAGTAAAAATTCATTTTACAATTTTAATTTCAATTAACTAAAACTTCAAAACGCAAGATTTTACAGGAAAAATGTTCCTACAGTGAACATATTTAAATATGAAATAAAAATAGAAATTAACAAAAGGAATTATCCATATGGTTTTGGAACTAATACACTGCTTTCTTGAGCTTAGAATAATTAAAAAACTGCTAATTTTATAACTGGCTTTTCATTACAAAATGAACTTTAAAACAGTTTAACCTTCTGAGTATTTTAAATGAATAATTTCGTACAGAAACCTGTAATTTTCCAAGCATACCTCCTATAACAAAGGTTTTTGCCTCATTTCTAAAAGGGTTTTCCTTGATTCCTTCATCCAACCAATAGATATGACTAATTTAGAGATTAAAAGTGTCATGGAATTAAAAACGCTAAAGTAATTTTCAAGGCAGAAGAGAGATTTACTTATTTTAAAACAATACAATAAGTACTTATGGATAACCATGACTAAAAGTAAATTTTAAAAAGAGAAATCCTTTATTTATTGGAACTTGATAGCAGTAAATACTCTTACTTAATTGTTTCTTCTAAACCTTTACTACAATTACACTGAGAATCAAAGCCCAAAACCATCAAGGCAGGTAGTAAATTAATGTCGCACTGGAGCAATACAAATGGGCTATTTGTAAAAACCATCAAGATTAAGAGAAAAAAATTTGGGGAAAACTTAATAGCATGGAATTTTGTGCCAACAAATGATTCATTGAATCAATGACAGGAAAACACTGAAGTCCTCTAATTACTGTACACTGCTCAGTCTTTAAAGACTCATCTAGACTAATTAAGAAGGATTGTGTAGACACATGTACAAAAATATTAAATTCTCAAACAGCAGATATTAAAAACATTCATGAAAGTCTGAGGGCTGCACTGAACTTTATGTAAAATAGTTTCAATATGCCCTGTTCATAACGCCTCTATGGAAAAGAAGATTTAAGATGAAATCAGATGCGATTAATTATTTAAACAAACTAGAAATAGGAAACATAACGACAATCACATCAACATCCCGTTTCCTCATCCCAAATTTTGAGTTAGTTTACAAGTTGTGCTCGCCACTAATTTAGGAGAATCAGATACATATCTCTTCACAAGAAAAGACTGGCATTTGAAAGACAGACTGTATTTAATTCACATATCCATTCCAGTCATCAATATAAGTATGAAATAAAAATAATAATCTCAACAACTATATGTACTTATGTACAGCATGGAGTCATATGGTTTCATATGGCAGGTTACCAAATCAACTCTTTAAAAATCTAAGAGAGAATACCAAAACAAAAAAAACCTTAAAATATTTATTTTCTAATAAGTGCTTGAAAACACTTGGTATGAAATTTAATTTTAAATATGTGCAAAGATGGTGAGTGAATGAGTTATTAAAAAATAATTATATTTTGCTATTACTTGCATACATCAAGCTCAGAGTGAATTTAATATCCAACACCCTTATAACCCAAATATATCAGCTACTGATGATAATTATGTGCTCAAGTTTTCTTTATTTATTATTAAAATTTTGAACATCATCACTCGCAGGTTTATAAAATAACAGAAAATAGCTTGCTAACTGATTGTTCCAATACATTCCGATAAAAAAAATTTGTTTGAAATTGATGCAATCATACGTCAATTGCAATCAAGAGTGCATATTTTTAACATAAGGTAAAGAAATTTCAATGCACTTTTCCCATTTCAAAATGAATATATCATGATTTGAATTAAATGTTACATGCCAGATTTACAATGGCTGCAAAAAATTTTAAATTAAAAAACAAATTCTAGAACAAAACTTACGATTCAGATTGGTCCAAGAAATATTGTTTTTAATAACTTGCAAGATAATATAATTTCTGAAAGCAAACATAACTTCTTGGATGTTTTCTAAGTTTTATAATCTACAGAACTTTTTAACTATCATATGTTGGACATATCGTCTTAGCATTTAATTATGAATCTAGAAGCATTTGGCTTTAATTTCTTTGCATATCTTCTTTTCCAAAAGCAAAATTATAATTATTATTTAATAACACATTTTTCAACTTTGTTAATATTTTTCTTTTAAAACAATTATTCAGCACATTTATGCCAGTGTAATATTTATAATTTGAAAAATTATGGTCATTTTTGATATTCAAAGTTTATATATATATATCTAAATATATTTATTAATATTCTTAATAATTTTCTAAATAAATTTACATTGCATTGGTATAACAGTATTCTTTTTCATACACAACACATTTAAAATTATACATATTCTACAATAAGTTAATGCATACACACTACAATGTACCTATATGTATGTGTGCATTTACAGAACACATGAAACATAATTTCATAATTGAAATACAGAAAATTCAAAATTATTTTGAACAGGGAAAATTACAAAAATCTTGTACACAATACCAATTCCAGTCCACCAAAACAATTTCAAAACACAAATCTAAAAATTAGATCTATGAATACTTTGAAAAATCATTAAAATACTAAAATTGCAATTGAATCAGTCTTTTTAATAAGGTAATATCCAAAAGTCAAATGGGAAGAATTCAGAATTCCTACGAAAATAAGTTTGTTCTAACACTGATTCATTATTTTTTGGCTATATTTCCTTAGTAAAATACTGATTCCATAAACATGCTTGTTACTTATTCACAAATAACAGTTAGTACTTACAATAAGAATTAATTAAATTCAGTACAAAATCATATATTCACTAATGCTTGACAAATGCATTAACTCATTTAGGCTGTTTCATAAGTTCAAGCCAATATCAGAAACTGTATTACTTTAAAATAACACATTGTGTACAGAAGGAAGTTCATCTTGAGAAAAGCAATAAAATTTCTATTTCAGAATATAGTTTATAGTTAATTTTTCAGTCACAGTGAATGCAATTTATAGGCTGATATAGCATTTAAGATTTTTAACTGTATCCTAGCTAATGAATAGCAGAATAAAGTCTGTACTTTTAGGTATATTTTAGTGCAGAGAAAACTTTTTTCTTTTCGATATGCTAGAGTTGTAAGTTCACTCTGTTGCAAACCCAAATGTAAGGTTTTATATAATGATTGATTCAGATGTGATAGTAAAGATAAATGTAGACAACTATAGTGATACTGAAACATCAAGATTTTAATCCATTTGGAACTAAAAATTATTTCAATCCAATTAAAAACATCAAGTATAAAAATTTCTGCAAGAAGTGGCAAGATTTGAACAGGTAAAAAGTACACAATGTGGTAATATTAGGAATTCAAAAAATTAAAGTCATCAGAAATGTATGGACTGCTGAAGAATTGTGTACAGGGTTTATCAGAATTATACAAAATAATTAAAAATTTTATTATAAACCAGTACGAACATCTTGTTTAATGAAGGATAATGCAGAACGTGAATATACAAGCACTTATGATAAAATTAAGAAATCATTTCTTCGTTGGATGATTCACTTTTTATAAAATTATCTGTAACATTTGGCGAAATGAGGAACTGCTGCTGAGAATCCTAAAAAATGTAACCATTAGAATTATAAAAGAATATGTGTACAAAGTGGTTATGAGATGTTTAAAACATATCACACTACATGCAAATCAATAAGAGCCAGTATAATTGACATAACTCAAAGGCATAACTGCCAATCTCAAAGTAAAATGATCTAGAAGATTTTGTATGACATAAAAAGCAATGCAGATGCATAACATTTAACACATATAAATCTTCAAACATTTAAATATTGTATAAAGTGCTCTTTGTAAGAACAATGGACAAAAAAAATTCAGTAAACTTATGCTTTGGAGCATTTTTAGAAAAGCCCTAATTCAATAAGTGAGAATTATTCATGAATCATTTTGAAAATTAGCATATTTCAGTTCAGAAATCTTAAGTTATTTCCTTTTTGAATACCTCAAAAAATGTATGAAAACATGAAATACATAAGCATTGTCTTTTGACTTGAAGAATACAAAACCGTTTTGAAAAACAAAAATACATTGATAGAAATGTTAGTGCTTTGTTAAATCCATCTCCATGACTTCCACTACAATTCTCTCTATCTCTCTCTCTGACTGGGTTATTAACCCTCCGACTGCTCAATTTGTGGACCGAAATCGCTACAAAATATTTTTTTTAGCATATTAAAAATCTATATATATTGGAGAATTGAAATATGCTTTTTTTTCTTTCTAGAAAAGACTTTTTATATAGATTTTTATCATGAGAAACTAAACTGTCAGAAAACCTAATTTCAGATGTTATTGCAAAAAAAAATAATTTCAATTGAATTACAGTTAATTTCTATTTATTACATAATATAAAAAAGTAAAATGAAAAAAAAAAATAACAATAAATAATGCTCTTGTTCTGGCTTCTTTATGACTCCTTGGAGTAACAAAACTGCAAAAAATAGTCTTAGTTCTTCAACATTCGTTTCTCTCCATTTTTTCCAACAGGAATTCTCATACAAACTGCTTTATGGATATATTGTTCAGCGTATCTATTTGTTTCTTGGACTATCATTCGTAATATTTGATCATCAAAAAAAGTTCAAAATAACTCAATATACTTGCATTGTTAGCTATATGCACAGTAATTCCCGGATTTCCACGAAAAGGAACTGGAGGAGGAGGAATATTCTTCATGTTAATTTTGCACCACTGCCTAACGCTTTGCAAGTTTATTGAATCATGATCAGATTCATTGCTATCTGAGGAGCAGTCCGAAAAATCTATATCACTATCAAAACTAAAATCACTTTCAGAATCTGATAAATCATCAGGAATATATACTCTGTCAATCGCTGAACATTTTCTAGCAGCCATTTCTGATTAGAAAAAGGCGCCAAACAAAGGCACGAAGTTAGAGTGGTAAATACAAAGTACCTTCAAATGCCGCAATTTAGTGGACGACTAGCGATATCTGTTGACCAAAAACTAAATTTAACGTCTAACACTGTATGTAATTTATTTCATTGGTTAAACGGTGAAAAAGCGGGATGCGCTCCTCAATAAAGATAAAAAAACACCTGGCCGCGAAAATCGCGGGATGAGCAAATTTTGCTACATTTGAGTTGCCTGTGGAAATTGCGGGATAATCAGCCAGTGGGTTAAAAACCACCACTAATTTTTTTAAAGAATTTTTCAAAACATATCTCAAAATCCTTTTGAAAAGAGTTAGGTTTCCCATATGAAAGACCAATTGTAAAGGAAACATTCATGTCTGAGAAGAAAAATGTATAAAAATAATTCCTAATAATTACATCAATTTGGGCTTTAGAGCAATTCAAAACTCAGTAATCTTCTGTTATATGCCTGGTGACAGTTTGAGCTTGGCAATATTTTAAAGCAAAATAGCATCAAAATTAAATAAAAATTAATAATTAAATACTTTTTCGATAGTTTTGTGGTATATTTATGGGTTATTCATGTATATTAGTCCAAAAAAGGTTTTTAAGGCAATCTAGCAAATACTGATTCCAATATACTTCATTCCAGGGTGTCCTGACAGGCTCAAAACTCCAAAGTGGTTATTTTACATCCCTTGAAAATGTGAATATGAATCTATTGAAAATTGAAGACATAATATTTCAGTTATGTTTGCATCAGCACTAGCCCCTTTGATGATATTTCATGTATTCAGGCATAACTTTGCTATAGGAAGCTTTAAGCTTGTCATTTACAATTATCACAATTGTCATTACAAGAATAGGTGAGACTGAGACTGGTTGCATAGGGGTATGTTGGCATTCACCTTGTATTTTTTACCAGATTTCAGAGCAGTGATATCCCCATAATTTAACTGCACGTGAATGTTGCATCATCCACTCTAGTTTGAGTGAGATAGAAGCTCTAGAGAGAAAAAATTCAGATGTGTTTTTTTTGCCAAGTGTATTTTTCTTTAATTGAAGGTTTTGGTGTATATGTTGTTGTTTTATGAAGCCCTAGAATATGTTGAGTAGTTTTCAATGGTTGTGTTTGATTAAGTGAGCAACAACGACTGTATTCATGTACTGGAATTGCTTGTAAAATTTATGTGGAAGAGTAATACAGCCATTTTGTCTTAAAAGTCCTGGTGGAACAAGTTAGCATTTAAGTCGTGGGGCACGTTGGCATAGGAAATGGTGGAAACACACATACTTAGGAGATGGCCAGAAGTCACGGACACAATCTGGTACAAACGCAACAAACTTTTGCAAAAATTAAAACCATCAATCCATGGACGATCGCCCTACTTTTTTGGTGGAATTAATTACTTACTTAATTCACCAAACCTAAATAATTAACCATATTAATACCTTAATTCACCATATTTAATAATTACTCACATTATTGCTTAGATCCTATCACAATGACATGCAATGTCAACTTACCAACCTGCCCCCCATCAGAAGTAAGTTGGCACAGATTGAAAACTTTCGTAAACAATATTTAACGAGTAAACTATACTATTTTTTGTGATGTTTTCTTCAGTAATTTGTAGACAAGGAGTTCCACTATCAGCAGCATTGGTTATATTATCTAAAAGTATTACTAGAAAGAAAAAACCAAAAACTATGGTAACTAGCCCTAGTCTCTGACCAGATCTTGATTGAAAAGATTTCATTCAAAAAAAAAAAACTGACTAGATCTTGACGTCCTCATTATAAAAGAATCAGGAATATCTTGAGGACAAGATATCTCATCATCAGCGAAAATGATCCAATGTTGGTAGATGAGATATCTCATTAGCAAAATTAGTAAGATCTTGATGGAGGAGATGCCTTAACCACTTGGATGGAATATCTACACTTATGAAATAAAATGAACAAAGATAGAAACAAAAAGTACCTGATGATCTTGTGATACTGGAGACAAGGATATACTGTTTTCATGTGAATATGAGTTTTCTCCAGGTATTGAAGACATATGAGGCATGTTTGAGGATTCTACTGTGTCCATTGTAGACGGGGCTTCTGCAGAAAAAGATTCATGATCAGGTTAGCTTATTATAAATTGCTCATTTCATATAAAGTCACCTGAAAAACTTAACCTTTCTACTTTTTTCTCGCAATAAATATTGCTAATATTGAGGAACTCATCTTATTTTTAACTATTGCCATTTTAAATCAGTTCTTTGAAAGCAAAACACAGCTTTTGCAAATGCATACCTTTCAACCTCGGCAAAAGAACATTTTGCAGGTTTTTACGACATAAAAATTGACGCTCCACCGTCAGAAATGAGATCAAAAAATTAATTTCGAAATAAAATCTCTACTATTATAAAAGGATGTAGTGCCCTGATGAATCTATGACACATACAATAATGAGATTTGGCACACAGGTAGTCCGAATTTTTTGCAATTTTTGTTTTGTCAAATTTTAAATTTCAATTTAGAGCATTTTTAAATGAATTCATTAGATATTTTTACCATTCAACACAATTTTGCTAGTTTCGCCCTCTGATGTCATGTCACAAGCCCTTGGAACCTTTTTTTTAACCTTCTGTCTCTTTGCAACAAAATGGGAATGTATAGCAAACAGATTCTAAATTTATTTTTTCCATTTCCGTTTGATTTCAGCAAACATAGAAAACAAATAAAGTATTAACTGGAGTAATGTAGTTCTTTTTTCAATCTACTAGATCGCTAAAGATAGAGTATAAAATTCAATGGATTTGAAAACTGCGGAAAATTTTACGTTAAATCGATACTTTATATGTTTGATTTACTTTTAATAAATAATTTTTCAATTAAATATCTATATTTTCGCCAAGAGATTGTGACGTCACGCCGATTAGATCTATTTGCAATTCGAATTTCGCTGCATTTGATAATGGCGAGCCCACCACTGGCGATGCCGTAATGGCTGTTGTCCAATAGGCTACGAATTGCCATTTGGTTTACGAAGCAAACCAAATGGGAATTCACAGCAATCACTGGGGGTTAGCGAGCAGTGGTCACACCTAACCCCACGAAAAGAACTGTCATAGCCAACACCATGCTGGCCACACAGTGACTAGTATAATTATAAGAACCAAATCAGTGACAATTACGTCAAATGGGTTTAATGAAAAGCTGGTCGATAGAGAAAAGTAAGCCCTGCTCTTTAATACTGTTATATGATAGGCAGCAGTTTGAATTCTGAAAAAAGATGCCAAATTAACAACTGTATGCAAAGATTTAAAAAAAAAAAAAAAAAAAAATCTGGAAGAGTTAGCAGGTATGGTTCTTGAAAAATGCTGTAAGTTTGAAATATTTGAATGGGGAGGATCTTCCAAAAAACCATTTCACTATTTTAGAAAAACAAATTTTAGCTACGGAAAACTTTATTGCATATTGCAATAATTTGGAAAATCAGAAAGAGTTAACGAAAATTGAATGGAAATATTCTGTCGGTTTGAAGACAAAATTAATTTGTATACCCATAATGGATCTGGTCGAACAGTACACAAAACTGTGATGAACAGAGAAACATATGTCCAATAAATATTTTATTTCTATACATATATAGTAAAAGTATAGAGATGGGTAGGATATAGAGGGTTGACAGTACACAATAATTGCTTAGGAAAACTAACAGGGTCTAAATTACAGGAGACAAACAATACAAAGGGAAAGTGCAATGTAAGGGTGAAAAAAACAATACAAAGACTAATACTACAAAGGGAAAGTGCAATATAAGGGTGAAAAATAAGCTAAAAGTATTTTATTGTAATGCTCACAGTGTGAGAAATAAAATGGATGAGCTCAGGGGAATTGCACAAGTAGAGGATACAGATATCATTGGGATAATTGAAAGTTGGGCAAGCAGTGAAGATGCACAAATTTTAGAATTGAGTGGATTCACAATGTTTAGGAAGGACAGAGTGAATAGGAAAGGGGGTGGGGTTTTGATTTATGCGAGAGAATTCTTAAACTACGGAAAAAAAGTTAAATAGTAAAACTGAGGGTATAAAATCAGTCTGGGTGAAACTGAATACAGACAAAGGCAAAGGACTAATTCTGGGATATATAGACCTCCTGTTTGTAGTGAAGAGCAGGAAAAGTGTATGTGCAATCTGATAAACGAAGCATGCCAAAAAGGAGAATTAATTTTAATGGGGGACAATAATTATCCAAATACTGACTGGACAAACAATCTAGCTACAAATGGGAAAGGGGCAGAATTTTTGGAAGTGATACAGGATTGTTTTTTGTACCAGATGGTGTAAGAGGATACTAGGGACAATGCATTATTGGATTTGATTTTCAGCAATGATGAGGGATAGGGTGCATTTGGTTATAGGTGAGCCACTGGGAGAAAGTGATCATAGAAGTATCAGATTAAGTATAAATTTTCAGTCAGCATACACGATTAATAGTAGGATAATTCCAAATTTCAGAAAGGTAAATTTTCATAGGATAAGGAAACATTCAAAGGGGGAATTAATAGCACCGCATCATTCTGAACAATGGGAGGAATTCAAGAATAAGTTAGACAGGGTGATAAAAAAACATGTAACGTTCAGGAAAAAAGGAAAATCAAGAAACTTGCTCCCTGTGTGGTTTTCAGGGGAAACACACAAAGCTTTAAAATTAAAACAAAGAACATACAGGGTATATAAAAGCACTGGAAATGACAAGGACAAGGAGGCATATCTGAAAGCCAGAAAGGAGTTTTAAAATATTAGTCGGAAGCAAAAGGTGTCCTTGAAGGAAAAACTAGCAAGTGAAATAAATATTAACCCAAAATAATTTTTTGCATATGCAAGTGGTAAAAATAAATTTAGTACTACACTGGGCCCGTTGGAGGGGAGGGGAGTTGAATTAATTCAAGACAAGGTGGGAATGGCAAACGTGTTAAATGATTTTTTTTTTTTTTTTTTTTTGGGGGGGGGGTTTCAATGGTAACTATAAATTAAAAAAGGATCCCAAGGATGGAGCCTTTGCAGGGGGTACAATTAAAGAATGAAAATTTAACAGGGAAGAAATAGTACATCAGTTGAAAAGAATTAAGCCATCTAAAGCACCAGGGCCAGACGATATTTATCCAAGAGTACTAGTGGAATGTGCGGAAGAATTGGGGGACGTAATTCACATATTTAATTCAACATATAGCACGGGTTGGATACCAATGGATTGGAAGTCGGCCAACATAACTCCAATTTTCAAAAATGGAATACAAAGTGTTCTGGGCAACTATAGACCAGCAAGTCTAACATCAGTAATTTGCAAAATATTTGAGTCTCTGTTAAAAAAGCATATAATGTTATACTTGGAGGAGGGGGGACTGTTATCAGATAATCAGTATGGGTTTAGGAAGGGCAGATCCTGCTCTACAAACCTTTTGAAGTTCTACAAAAAAATTACTGAGGAGCTGGATAATAAGAGCAGTGTAGATATCATGTATATGGATCTTCAAAAGGCTTTTGATTAAGTACCTCATGAGGCATTACTGTTTAAATTGGAAAGGCTGGGGATTCAGGGGAAAACATTGATATGGATAAAGAATTGGTTACTGGGTAGAAAGCAGAGAGTGCAGGTAAAAGGAAATTATTCACAGTGGACAGAAGTTATAAGTGGGTGCCTCAGGGATCAGTTTTGGCACCAATTTTATTTATAATTTTCATAGATGATATAGGACAGGGGATCAAAAATAGAATCAGTATATTTGCAGATGACTTAAAAATATGGGGGACAGTGGATACCAAGTTACAGATAGAGAATTTACAAGGGGATTTTGATAAGATATCCGAATGGGCTGTAAAATAGGGTATGTCATTCAATATAGGGAAATGTCAAGTTCTCCATATGGGTTACAGGAACAGTGGAGCCAAGTACTGTCTGCAGGGAGTAAAGGTAAAGGAGGGAAAAACAGTCAAGGATCTTGGGGTGATAATTCACAGGGATTTTTAAATGGGTCACCAATGTTCAGCTGCGGGTAAAAAGGCTAATAGGTTATTTTGGTATATTAAAAAGACTAACTTCAAGGGATAAGAATATAATCTTGCCGTTATATAAGGGCTTAGCAAGACCACATCTAGAATATGCTGTACAATTCTGGGCTCCATATATGAGAAAGGATATAGAATTAATTGAAAGGATTCAGTACAGAGCTACAGAAATAATAAAGGGGATAGCAAATCTCGACTATAATGAACGTTTAAGTAAGCTAAACATGTATACACTGGAAAGAAGAAGGAGGGGGGATTTGATTTAGCTTTTCAAGTTGGTAAAACAAGGGGACACAGAGGTCTTGAATTTCAATAGGAATAACAGAACAAGCGGCCATGGGTACAAATTGCACAAGACACATTTTAATCGGGATTTAAGGGAAAACTACTACTTGAATAGGGTAATAGACAAATGGAACGCATTGCCAGAAGATATAGTTAATTCAAAGGGAGTGTACGAATTTAAGTTACAATAATTGGATAGTCAGTGGGAATTGGGGAATTCATAAACAAAAGGACCAGCATTGTTGGGCTTGAGCCTGTAGCTGGTCGTCAATATTTGTATTTGTATATGCAGCGCACTATATACACAAACTGAATGGACATCACACCACCTACTCCAAATCTTTCTATTGAGAAAAACTTGAGAATAAATTGAGAAATTACAGTAAATATCCAATTTTTTTTTATATAATTTTATTGCATTGACATTGGGCAATTGTTTAAATATCTCTTTGCTATATATTTCCTAAAAGGTTGGGAACTCCTACTCAAACTTATATGTTAAAGCAAAATTTATTTTAAAAACTGCAAGGTGTTTAGATTATGATGTGATAAGTGCATGATACAATACTTTTGTGTGTATTGCTTTGTTGGCTTTCACACTAAAACTAATAGAATGTGGAATAAAATAAGAGTTTAGATATTTAAGACTTTTACAAGTATTTTTCTTCTGTACAATAAATTTCTTTCTGTTGTAAATAAAAATATTTTACCTACTTACTAAACAAACCTTAAATTTGATGTTCATTGTCTGTATATATACAAAACTTTACAATAATAACATTTGTAACAAGAGGAAAGAAACTCCAGTACTCCTGAATTTGCTCGAAAGACTAATAGCAGTACCATATGGCACCATAGATTTTTAGCAATGTTATTCAATATCCCCAACAAAAATTGGCTTTTACTGCATTAAGATTAACATAAAAACAACAACTAAAAAGAAATGGAAATTCGAAAAAAAATAATCATTATGCCAGATAGCCAGGATTATGTTTTTATCAACTAGTTATTCTTTTCACCATTACACTCGGAATCACCTCCATACAAAAAAGTGTGTGATGTGTATCTCACAATAAGATTCAAATGAATTTTAGTTTTTAATTTTTTTTATTAATGAAAATACAAGTCAATAAAAATTAGGGGAGTATACATGGTATAAGTCTAATAAAATTAGTACAGAAAGAATACATCCGAAATATAAAGAACTAGCCACTATGTGGCCAGCATGGTGTTGCCCGTGACAGTTCTTTTCATGAGGTCAAGTGTGACCACTGCTCACTAACTCCCGGTGATTGCTACGCATTCTCATTTAATAGAAAAGAGATCCAACAGACATGACATCACTATCTCTCATGAAAATATAAATATTCAATTGAAAAATATTTATTAAAAGAAAAACAAATGTATAAGTTATCAATCTAATGTAAAATTTTCTTCGCCCGTGACAGTTCTTTTCGTGGGGTCAGGTGTGACCACTGCTCGCTAAATCTCGCCAACCCCCGTTGATTGCTACGTATTCCCATTTGACAAAACACGCTAGAATCTAGAATCGGAAAACATCGAACTTCCTTCTCAAATTTTGTAGCGAAAGAAAAACGTAAGGTGAAAAAAACTGGTTTCAAAGGCTGGCGTCAGTGGGTTGGGCGGAAATATCAAAATTGTGGTGCTTCTTCTCACTCCGGTACAGAAGAAAGGATGGTGAAAAAAACTAATAAATTCATTTTAAACTGTTCTAGATAAAATATTTAATTCGTGCACGATGGAAAAATTGCAAAACATTCAGACTACCTGTGGGCCAAATCCCATTGTTGTAAGTGCCATAGATTTGTCAGGACTGTACACACAGGCACAAATACTTGCTTTTATAATAGTACATGTATTTGAAATAATCTAAAATATAGTTTGGTTGGGTTTTCATGGTACAAGGGGCATATTTGGTCATGTTGCACCTGACAACACATGCAATATCAAATAGTCATACACAAACAATGAAAGTTTTACTGACACAAAAAGAGAAATATATCCAGTGAGGAATTAACCCCTACAACTTGCAGGTTGCTAGTGCAGTGAACATACCTATTATGGGACCTCTTTAAAATATAAGATGAACTCATTTTCAGCCAACTTTTCTCTGACATGTTATAAGGATATAAATTATAAATGATTTTAATATACATTATCTTTTATTATTATTATTTTATCTTTAATTATTATATCTTTATTATATCTTTAACGGAACAGTTCTTATTTTCAAATTAAAAAAACAATTCATTATTCTGTTTGATTTATGAATTGCAGATATGAAGAGATGAGACATAGGTAGAGATGTGAAAAAGCAAAACAAAAAAAGATGTTGGAACAGATTCACCAAATTTAACTAAAAAGTAATCTTGCTCAATTTAACCTTCTAAAATTTTCAAAAATGTTTAATATCTCAGGGTTTATAGAGAATTTTGAATATAAAAATTAAGGAGTTAAACGTTGAATTAATATCAGCTGGATCCGTCCAGTCTCTCGACCTCTCTCTCCAAGCAGTGATCTCTCTAGCGCCAAACGATATGCCACACAATACTATGAAAGGAAACCGTCTGTCGTAATTGCCACTTAAGGCTCTGTCACTCAAGTTAGGTAATTAGGTAAGAGGGGTCAGGACATACAGGTGGCCTTGCTTCCCTTCAATTTCACCTCTTCGACTTACTGATGATAGCCTTTTCTGGTGAGAAAATTTCCAGAGCTTGCTGCTAATACATTACGTGCAACGTGAAGTATCCTTTTACAACTGAAACGGTCCTTTCTTGCGGTGGAACGAAACAGGCATTTCAAAATTTAAAAGGTTAAAAAATTTAAGGAATTTTTAAGGAGTAGCACATAAAAAAAGGAGTTTTAAAAATGTTTTAAAACAAGTCCATTTCAAAGAGTTTTTAAGGAGCATGCAAAACCCTCTTCATGAATAGAATAAATTAAACATTCACATTTATCATATTTCGTAGCAATATTCACATTTTAAAATATTTAGTTTTTCCACCATGAGCAATTTATTTTTCAAAAATGGCACTACATGATCGTTTTTGATCATTTGATAGGAAATCGTAGTAGAAACTCACCCCCAAATTTAGCAGTGCTTCCTGCAAAAGGATTAACAGGCATGTGTGAATTCCTTGGAGGAGATCCCAGTTGATGAAACGCATCCATTTGTTGAGTTAAACTTAACAGGCCACCTTCCGCAACAGTCACAATGACCCATATCACTTCTAAAAATAATAATTACTCAAGTTATTCAGTAAATTAAGTATATACTACAAACATCTAAAAATGAAAAAAACTTAAATATATGTTCAATGGAATAAGACACTCTGAGGGTATTAATAACTCAAATCCCTTCCAACAGGAATATAAATTCCTAAAAATAGTCAAATACTTGAGCATTGACATACCTGTCAACTTCTGTCACTATACTTAAGGTCAACTTAACTTGCAAATACCAATACGCTATAGATCCGTAAGAAAAAAAATGTATATTTTTCTGATGATATATTTCATTACTTTAAAGTTAACAAAGGAATCTTTTAAGCAGTATTGATTTTTTGCATTAGGAAGAATAAAATAATTCAGATTTCGTTTGAATGATTTATGATAAAAAATTAAAGAGAGGTTAATGTTAACAATAGTCTGGGTTTAACCTAAGCCGACCTTTTCTATTTTGGAATAAAAAATATATATTTACATGAAATGTAACAACCACATCATATTGAGGTACGAAACCAAGTGAAGGAAACGCATGCATGAACTAAGCATTTGTGTTTCAATGACAAGGGAATCATATGGTATCACTTCAGGGTGGCAACAAAATCCTTGAAAAAAAGTTCCCTGATATTTCCATGATTTCCAAGATAGTCCCACAAAAAATTCCCTGATTTAACAATTCCCTTAAAAAATGTCGTGATCCGTGATTGGTATCAATATACAGAATTCACACAACACTATTTTTAAATATTTACGGTCAGAGGGTGTAAAAGGATAATTCTCCACAAATATTTTGTATTTTTGCTCTACAGATATTTTAATTGCTATTGTAAGGGTTGGAAACCGTAACGGAACTCTTATAATTGCAATTGAATAAACTGGAGAAAAAATGCAAAATATTTTTAATTATGAACTTTTTACACCTGACCCTGCATTGTCATGCAATTCATTGAAACCAAATGCAAATATACATAACAAAAAATTCTACAGAAATACAATTGCAGACCAAAATGATTAATTTAATACACAGAAAACATCATTTGTTACACAAATTTCAAATTGTATCCCACAAGTTAAATCGCTAGCTTTACGGCGACCAAGACGCTGTAGCCGCGAAATAAACGGTAGTTTTCGTGGTGTTAAAAAAATTACGACGCTATGGTTCTTTATTCGAATTACAATTTCGGCGAATACGATTTATCCTATTCTCAAAAGCACTCGTAATTGCGCATCTCTAAATAGGACAAACAATAATGGTAGCCGTTTAAATTGTCAAAATTTCCCTGATTTTTGTAAGATTTGGAAATTTTCCCTGAGATTTCCCTGATTTTTCCAGAAATAAAAAGTTCCCTGAGAATTCCCTGATTTCCCGGTTTTCCAGGTTCTGTTACCACCCTGCACTTGTTTTTATTGTATTACATAAATTATTTATAATTATTTGCTGTCTTTTGTACTTTATTTTATTCAGATTTGGACTTGTAAAGCAATGGTTAAAAACGAAATTTTAAAATTTGAGCAAAATTGTCAATATAATGTGTTGATGTAGGTGTTTATTCAATGTATTTGTTTTATTCAATAAATGTGTATTTTACCAGTTTAACAAGTCGCTCTCAACCATATGAATTAGTAAAATAAATTTGGTGGAAAAATTGGCAAAATTGTGAGCTACTGACACCATCACTACAATATTTATTTTCTTTCTTTCAATTTCGTCTTTTAAGGTTGTCGTAAATGTTAAGTATAGCTACTCCTTATTTTAGGCGGTGTAGGCTCTGTTTGCATTTGATTCATTGAAGAGCTTATGTAATAACATTCAATAAAATTAGTATAGTTAAATCAAACAATTAAGTATGGAATTGAAAAATAAACATTCAATTGTTTCAAATTGTATGCACACAATTTTATTCTGAATTCATTCATTCTGAAAAAAATTTGTAGTGTTCCAAGGACTACTTTTTTTGGCAGAAATATCTACTTTTTAGTAGTATAAACACATGTACCCAAGTTATGTGACCTGAAGTAGTGTTTCAAGTAACACATATTACAGCCTTGTAGATGAAGTGATTTGATGAGTGAATAGATGTTAGCATGTAAAAATATTTTTATTACATTTCTTTACATTTAAAAATAGTCTAAAAAGCTATTCTTCATGAGGAATAAAAAGGAATTTGCATATTTTAAACAATGTGAAAAATTTCCTGTATGAGGTACATCTAAAATTAAATACAAACGAGTATCTGGATATTTTGTAGAAAATTAAACTCTCTGGTTATACGTTCTATTTAAATTAACATTGCCAGTTTTTATTCTGCGAGTTTTCAAGATTCTATGGGGAAAACATGATTTTTAAAACCAGTCATTTTATTTGAATCAGATTTTAATGATTGTAATATGGCACTTGATTTTGGACTAGTATCTGGCGATTTTGTTTTCACCAAATGCACGTTTTGCATAGGTAATGAAATCATGTAGACATAACATCAGAATGGATAAAACTTGATTTACTATAACATATTTACAATTCCAGAAATTAGGCTATTTACATCAACAAGAATTTAATGTAATTCCACAGCCAGCACTTCCAAAGTCTGTGAGACAAAAAGCTAGAATGAATCTAAAACTCAAAACAAACGTTCCTTCTTTTGTTCTTAATTTTTCCATGTTCGTAGCTCACAAGAACTTTCGAAGATCCAATCTGAACATCAAAACACAAAGAACAGTTGCCATTGGGGGTCAATTTGGAGGCCATTCCGAAGAATCAAGTATTTGACGTCATAGCATGTGTTTTTACTTTGCAGGTTTTGAGTTATTACCTGGATGTAATCTTGCCTCTACCAGTATAACTGATCATGAAATTTTTAATGCAGACGAAATAAAACGTAAATAGTTCTTGTTAAAACAAAAGCATTATTAAAGAAAGACTTTCAAAAAATAATACAGTATTTAAGAGCTCTTAAAGATTAAAAAGAAGATGGTAATGGTAATTTTAGTTAACGTCGTACTAGAGCAACACACCGGGCTATTGACGACGGTCAGGGATCAGTCCCTTAAGGGAAAGATTCGAGGACAACACCTCATAATTTTGAACCACGGTCAGATGACGAAGCAACACCTGAGCTGGCACCCCACTCTCCAAACTTTCACACCAACCTAACGTGAGGACTTTCGGCCACAACAGATTTAAGGTGCACCAGCCACCTCTACACCATACACTTACAAACATCCATGCCCTGACCCGGATTCGAACCAGGAACCTTTAGATCTAGAGGCTAACACCTTAACCACTATACCGGTTGGTCAGCGATTAAAAAGAAAGAATCTTGCATTTTTAAAACACGTGGGAACCTTGTAATTTGGAAATTTTTTACTTCACCATTTGTTATATTATGTACCTTATTGTGCTTTTATAATTTAATGTTTTGTATAATTGTTATTATTATTTTAAACATTTACTTTACCCCCATTGTTATACTAGTTTTATCAATCTATACACAAGGCTATATACACAAATTGACACATTACATGAAGCTAAAAGGTTGAGAACCACAGACTTAATTAATTTCATTACATTAACATTCACCAACCTCCAAAGAATTGACCAGTGGCTGTACTCATCCTCCACTGTCCCTGATAAATTCCAGGAGCTTGGGGACTTATCATTTCTACGGAGACATCAGCCATTTCACGAGGTTCTAGTGCATCCACAAGCACTCTATCAACAATGCCTAGCTGATCACCAGCTGTGAATCGTAAACAGCATCCTGGGGGCCACCTGTCATCACCTGAAATAAAGAGAGAGAAATGGTATAGACTACCACAACTATTTTAGACGACATTTGGCAAAGTCGAGTTAATTTGATATAACTTTCAGTCATCTGTGTACTTTGGTAAATAGCTCCTTAAAAAGAAATTTGCAACTGAGCTTTGAGTTAAAATAATCTAAAAAGCATCAAAAATATGTTTGTAGTTAACTTCTCTATTTTATATTTAGATACACAATGTTTGATACCAACTGCTCTTTGGTGTACATAAACAAAATTCATTAAAATGTTAAAATTTCAAAATAATTATGCCTTGGAAAAAACAAAATTTTTTATGCAGAAAAATAAGCTTAACTGTTCAATTCCATTTATTTTCAAATTTTATGGAAAAAATCAGAAAGGAAAAGGATTGGAATTTCCTCCAGAAAGGAAAAAGCTTGTAAAAACTGACAAATTATATGATGAAAAGGAAATTAAAATGTGTTTTGATACTTGGATGAGGCTTCTAAATACATCATTACATCTTCCGATTAATGGGAGAAAATTACTGTTTGTTTAGGTTTCATTTGCTATGAAATCTTTTTTAGTCATTCAGCTGAAAGTCGTTTTTGCTTCTGGTAAATTAATTTGAAAAAGTATTGTTCAGGCAGTTATTCATTTTAAAGATAATTTTTACTTTTGGAATTGTTTTTAATAATTTCATTAGTTTTCATACATTTCCAGATTTTAATTGGAAATACATAAAGGAATGAGCATTGTGATCAGTTATTGAATGTCAACTCCTTATAAATCCATCAGTGTTTTATGTTGCATTAATGTACTGCTAGTAGGGAAATACCAAGTAAAAATTTGTTTAATGTAATCAATGAATTAAGAATAACTGAAATATAAGATGAATCGGTACTTTCAACGAATTACCAAGAAAACTAAACAAGTGAAGCATAAAATCTTATTCCATAATTTTAAAATATCAAATATGAACAAAAGCAAAGCAAACTCTGCAAAAGTAGCTTATATGATACACACATCTGACTAGATGCTTGAATTGCGTTTATTCCTAAGCAAACAAGCCTGAATTACACCACATTCAACTGACAATAAAAGAGTTCAAAATCAAAGAAAAATTACATAGAAATAGTAAACCAATTTATTACAAGTATGTGCCTTATAACACAAAGTTTTTTCTTGCAATCTACAAGGCAAAAACAAATCATTGCAGCAAACCACAAAAATGGGACAACCTGTTTGGTTACCCGAAATTGACCGAAATAATAAATAAGTTTACCAAATATAGATCAAGGTTTTCCTTTCCCCTGATTTCAATAACAAATAGAATGCATGTTTCATAAAAAAACGTTTCATGTGTTGTATATAATATGGTATAAACTATATGCAATAAAAACTATCATGTGCATAGCCTTGTCCACAAAATGTATGTTTTGGCTGCAGGTATGGACAGGCTATGGGATTGGTTGGTTGCTTTGAACTTTATGGGACAAGGTCTATCAGTGGACTTATCTGTGCAAAACACAAGGGTAAATATATCCAATAAAAAGTCAAAATCTGTACCAATAGCCAATGTATTAAAAATTATGTATATAATTATAAAAATCAAAGTTGGAAACATTCAAGAGAAGAAAGTAAATAAAGGAATGAAATGTTTTTAATATCAAGAAAGGCAAGTAATTGTTAAAAACTTTGAAATAGATGAGAAACTATACAGTTTCAAAAATGTGACAGATGAATATTTTAAATAGAATTTAAGAAGTATTTCTATGTAAAAAATAATAAGTGCTTAAATGGTGTTCAATGAAATGTGGATGTGGTTTTCCTCATCCACTTCAAAAGTTAAAACCCATGATATAATATATTTAAAATGGATAATTATATACACTTCAAAAATAAATATAACATTGTTACAAAAATGTAAAAAGTGACTATCTTTAAGGAGAAATTCCTCAGTAATTAGTATACTTGATGGTTAAAAGAGCCTGTACACTTAAAAGCAGATTGAATTATTCATATCACTCTAAAACTTAAAAATAAGACAGTTCCGGTAAACTCAAGGAAAAAAAGATGTTCAGGTTTCTTATTCATTTTTATTAAATAGTTAAGATGTTCAAAAATCTTCCAGGCAAAAATGTGATGTATACTCTAGAAAAACTTTATATACTGTGCAACAGCAACTAATATATCAAAAAATTGTGATCAAAGTTACTTGGATTTTGAATTTTCCAGGTTTTGATGAATTTCATATTTGGAGGAACAGCTTCCCCTTCACCAATGGTAACATCCCTTACGAATCCCATCTTGGGTAAGTTGTCTTTCGGAGAATCAAAATCGAAATATGCACAGACTGCAGCTTGTAAATTCCTAAAATTTTAAATTCACATATTGAGCAATTTATTAAAGATGGTACGTGATTTATAGATTAAAACAAATACTTTAATAATAAGGAACCTCTTATAACCTTTGTTTTTATTAGAAACATGGGAATATTGTGTTCCACAAGGCAATATCATCTATTGATTTCATAACATTGTCAACTGAGAGAATCATATTTACAAACTAGCAGAATTTACTCATTTTTTGCATTGCAGAGAGTAGGTATTTAAATAACGTTGCACTGGAGCAACACAACAGGCTACTGGTGACGGTCCAGGATCAATTCCAAAAGGAAAGATTTGAGGACACTGCATAATTTTAAATCAGTCAAATGAAGAGGTCACACCTGAGCTGGCACCCCACTATCCAAACTTCTACACCATGAAAACATTAGGATACTTGAGGCAACAACAGATTTGAAGTGCACCATCCCCCATACACCTTCTGGTTGCTAATCCGCTACTCTTACAAATGGGCTACCACAACCCTGCTATTACAGAAATATTATAATTCAAATTAAAAGTTAAGAGAAATTAAAGCCAAACAACTTTAGTATAATATGCAACCAGTATTCAAAATCAAAGATCATTAGTCAAATTTTACACAGAAAATTTTGTTTGAATGAATGAATCTTTGGACCTTGTTATCATTTTTTAGCACTTCTTTAGCAAACTTCACTGAATTTGATGCTTTTGTTTTCCACAAATTATGAATTATCACACACACAAGTGTTTGTTCTTTTTAACAAACTTGGAACCCCTGCATCGAAAGCAAAGCACTTGTAGGGTACTATCCTTTTATAGCGGCCTTGGTGAGAAAGGAGGATTGAGGCTTTTCCCACCTTGATGGAAAATCAAACGGTTACCAGCCTACACTTGGTTTACGTTCCGTCAGTTAGCAAAATTCTTTTCATGTAAATAATGTTTTTCATTGAAAATATTCAATATGCTTACTACTTTTAATATGCCATGAATTGAAAAAAATGCTATAGCTTTTTTTCTCAAAATAAATTTATTTTTATTTAATGTAAAAAGAATTTGTGAAAATGGTG
Source organism: Metellina segmentata (assembly GCA_947359465.1). NCBI lineage: Eukaryota > Metazoa > Arthropoda > Arachnida > Araneae > Tetragnathidae > Metellina > Metellina segmentata. The sequence continues at coordinate 91,326,703 of OX375877.1, read as the reverse complement.
ATGATTAGGGCTGGACAATGTAGAAATTTCTTTAATCGATTTATCATCCATCTAGTACCTCTATTTAGTGATAAATCTATTTAACACACCGATTTTAATTTTAGAATATGGAACCTATTTTTTAATCAATAGTGACAAAAAATGGTCTTTATGCAGCCACTTGCATTAGATAATATACTTATCTTTTTCCTCTAAATATTTTGAAAGGTATGTTACCCATGGGACAAAATGGGATTCCTCCAGTACACAATTTCTGATATTGATATGTTGATAATCTTTTATGTCACTATCAACAAAATTCTGATTTAAGTCTTAGAGTACATAATTTAATTTTAAGTTTAAACAATGAATTGAAACAATAATTATCCTCCCTCAAATGGAAAATTCATTGAAATAATTTTAGTACATTTATTTGTTGTACACAATACTAAAAGTAATTAGTTTGGTTGGCACAGTAAATCGGATTCACCGGTCGACTCTTAGATTGAGAAGATTGGCTGAATAGCATCCAAAGTATCAGCAGTACAAAACCTGTTTCTGCAATGAATAGATCACAGCACACTAAAATCGGATTGCAACGTTTGGGCTAGATCGAGTTTGATACATCAATTTAACTTCGGATTACTGCAGTAGGTACATCAATGTAGATCGGAATTTCGAGAAGGTTAAATGGATAAATCTAATTGCAGATGTTAGCTTTAAATCAATATTTTGTTCTACATTGATTTAAAGCCCAGTCCTAGTGATGATATGCACTTGTATATTGAAAGAGAAACCATCTGGAATTGTTTGTGTGTATTGGTAACTATATTTTGTGTCTGGACAAACCGGAAACATGCTAATTCCTCTGTCTTACCGAGGCCACTATAAAAGGATAGTAGCATAACTTCTTTCACCAAGCAGACAGACAAAGACAAGTAATAGACGTACACAAATAAATTTTTACAGAAGAGGGAAGTAGACCTAGGTCTCAGAGTTCCTTGGCATAGGGTTCATTGGGTGACTGTGGTGAGTTTTATGGTGAAAGGGACAAACTTGGCCAAACTGCACCAAAGCAAGACAAACATTAAAAAATGGATTTATATCTAATGTAATAAAAGGAAGTGTGTGCATGCATGGACTCTATAATGAGGAATCTATAGCACTTATAATAATGGAATGTGGGTACACAGGTAATCAAAATTTTTTGCAATATTTGTACGAAGCCCAAATTTTAAAATTTAATCCAGACCATTTTAAAATGAATTTAATTACTATTGTTTTCTTTGGAAAGGCAACACTATAAAGAGTTGAATTCTAAACTTATTCTTTCTGTGCTTCCCTTTGATTCTGCAGAGGAATGCTTTCAGCCGAAGAACAAACCAAATAAAGGTTTTTTAACTAGAGATATTGAATTCTTTTTTCTATCTCCTAGATTGTTAAAGATATAGTAAAGATTTCAATGGATTTGAAATCTGCAGAAAATTTCACATTAGATTGGTACTTAAAAATATGATTTTCTTTAAATAAATGATTTTTTAAATGAAATTTTTATATTTTTCCAATACGAACGCCGCTGCACATAATAATCTTCGTTAGATTCGAGAAATCAGATTTTTTTTCCTGTGCTCAGCAAAACAAATAAAATAATTTTTGACTGGCATTGTTTAACTCTTTTTTGTAAATTCAAGATCGTTAAAGATAGATTGAAAATTTCAACGGTTCTGAATTCTGCCATAAAATTTTCACCTTATCGATACCTTGCATTTGATTTTCTTTTAATAAATAATTTTTCAACTAAATATTTTTATTTTCGCAAGAGATTGTAACGTCACGCCGATTGCATCTCTTCGTAATTGGAATTTGCCAATGACGAGGACATCATGACGTTGACCGTGGTGTTGGTTTACGAAGCAGACCACAGTTCTTAACATTCATAATTTAGTTTGCAAAAAAGCAAACCAATGCCATGGTCATGACGTCTGTTATCAAATTTAACGCAGTCGACAAAGACGAGGTCATCACTGCCTTGCCTATGGCGTGTTGAAATTTGCAAGGAATTTATTCCAATAGGCCAGGGCTCGAAATACCCGGGTGCACATGAAAATATAATTGTGCACCTAATTTTTCCCACTAGGTGCACTCAGTGCACCTAATTTAAAAACTTAGGTGCACAAGGTGCACCTGTATTAAAAAATCTATTTCGAGGCCTGCAATAGGCTACAAATTTCCACGGGCAACAGCATGATGGCTGTTATCCAATAGGCTATGAAGTCCCAAGGGTTAGGGAGCAATGGTCATATTTTACCCCACAAAAAGGACTGTCGTGGACAACGCTGAGCAGGCCACACAATAGCTAGTACACAATAAAAGTTTTACTGAAACAAAAGAAAAACACCCAAGAAGAAATCGCAACGTCGCCTCCTACAACTAGCAAGTTGCTAGCATGGTGGACAAAACCATTAAGCCACAGTGGTCACTATTGGCATTGGGTCTTGAAAAGTCATGGTGGAGAAGTAAGAAGTGTTTGTCGTAGCTTGGCCATCAGTTAACAGTACATCTTTTGACAAAAAATACTCTGTTCCATGAAGATGGATATGTTTCTGACAATTTTGCTTCAAAAAATATCTTACGTAGCCAAGGGTGGAAATATAGTAACAAAATGTTGCCTTCTTAAGATACCTGTAGCAGCCCTAGAATTTACACTCGCTTTTAAATAGTACAATGTCCTGGCCCCAATCATTACACAGAATTTTGAAACCCAATTCAAAAAAATAAAATCAAGTTCAAATTGCAATCTAGAGCAATTTGCAAGTAAGAGAAATATTTAGTTGCCAATCCGACCAACTTTTAGTTCTTAATTTCTAGCTGTGTATTTAATACAATAAAATTACCTTTCTGCCTTAGTACAATTTTGAGTAACAAAAATGAAAGAAAAAATAGGTAATATACAAAAACGTGTAACATATACTCAACAAAACAATCATGAATATTAGCATATCTTGTTCAGTGATAACATTTAATACAAGTCAGAATATTTTCATTTCACAAAATAAAGGAATTTATGAAACTAGCTGTCTGTTGATCAACTTCATTGGTGTAGGTGAAGCAAGTTAAAAGCATCTTTTTTTAATCTTATAAAAACATTTTATCGGTGAAAACATGATTAAAACCTTACACCTTAACCTTTAGTAGGTTTGAAGACGATACTTTTCACTTTCAACCTATGTAAATAGGAAATGAATGGACAACGATTAATTAGGAAGCTGAGAATTTACTAAAGGAGGAAAGGAAAGCTGTTTCTTTTGAATTACTGGTCAATTGAACAGGAAATTTAAGTAAACCTAACCATTTTAATATAGATTTCTATTTGACCCATATAACATATGAAGAATATCTAATGGTTTTCCAACCTGCAAATGTTTCAGATTTTATATGAGCCTAAATTAGAATAAGAGTCTAAAATACCACTATTTATTGTTGCCAATTTTACATGATGGTCTGCAGTCTTATTGCCTACATTGTAAGAAAAAGGGTTCCAACAGTCCATATAAATGGAAAACAATACAGATTAATAAATCCTTGTCAGATGAAAAGTACATAGAAACTAATTTTTTTATTCTGGATTTTCATACATAAAGTAACTAGTTCACTGATAATAAATACAACATCAAATCATGCATCAGATGTGATTTTATCAGAAACATCAGGTTACTGAAACATTACTAACATCAGTAACTAATCTCAGGTGTACTTGAAACAAGGATTTGAATTGAAACTAGGATGATAGCTGCAGTGCAACAGGTTTAAAAATGAAAAACAAAATTTCAGCAATTAATGTTTATTTCCCCTAGTTTGTTATTTCACACATCGTGTCAGATTAGCCATCAACACAAGCAACTACTCTCACTTTAAAGAAAAATAAAAAACTTTTGAAATCTATTCATTTTGTTCCCCAAACGTTCTCAAAATATTTTAGTAGTGTAATTTCCACATGTGCCTGCAATTAACGTTTCCTCCAAAATAATCATAATCCTTTTTCTTTTACAGTAGTCAGAGCAAATCTCGCAGATTATTCAGAACTGAATGTAAATTTTCTTTATATTTGAACGATTAAAACAAATGATTGAGCAATTTTAAAGACATAGTGTAAAAAAGTTATTCCAATGATGCGAAGTTTTGCGATGCTATACTGAAAATAATTTGTAAAAAATACACATCCACCAAATGTATACCAATTATTCATATCCAAGAAAAAAGCACATCCTGCAGGATTTAATTGATCTCCTAAAAGTTTCTGGAGCTGCGATATAAGGACATCCCTGTCCGTAGTTCCAAGGCAGCTAAATTGCTGCAATAAACCTGCATCAAGGTCTCTGTCGATGTCCATTTTAAGCATTCACACCTTGCACAAAAACATTAAATACACTCTAAATAAAAACAGACAATCCCTAAAAAATTTCGTATCATATCACAACTCGAAAACATGAAAACAGACGACTTCAGAAACAGCTAAAATCAGAAATATATGACGTCAACATGAAGTCTGAGGCATTACATAGAAACAAGAAGCAGCCAGATTCGGTTTTAGAATACGAGATCACTCGATAGGACGAATGATTTGTGCACGATTGCGAATGATTTTTTATGTTAATATTTTCTCAATTTTTGAGATCAACTTTTCTAAAGATTAAGAAGAAAACAAATTCATTTGTTCCATAGACAATAGGAAATGGGTTTTTGTCTTGTTATAGAGTGAGTTGTCTTTTTTATTTCATTTTTTTATATTGTTTACAATGATAGAGATTTTTAAAGAATAAAGAGCCACTTAACGTGACTATTCACTCTATAGTAACTATTTACTCTATGGAGAACTTTTATGTAACACTTCACCGGATACGAAGATTTGACTTCCGGTTATCCAATCTGTGAATAAGTACACATTCTATCGCATAAACACAAGCACAGTCATATTTATCAAAACAGAAAATGACTCTCCTGCAGTACAAGGGCTATAGGGGCCATTCCGGGATGAAAACCGTAGGGATAGATCTGAGGACAGTACCACATTATTTTGAATGACGGTCAAATAATGAGTTCACATCTGAGCTGGCACCACACTCTCCCAAACTTCCAGACCAAGCCAACGTGTGGACTTTGAAGGTCACGACAGATTTAACGTGCACCAGCCTACTTTGTACATGACGGTCTTTGATTGGATTTGAACTTGCAACCCTTTGGTTGCTAACACGTTACATTTCCAACCGGGCAACATTGACGTGGTGTTGAAGTTTAGAGAGTGGTGTGCTATAGCTTTGACCGTAGTTCAAAATCACGTGGTGTTGTCCTCACACTTTTCCCTTTTGGATTGATCCCGGATAGTCGCCAATAACCCTTTGTATTGCTCTAGTTAATTAAAAATACCAAATCCAACCGCGCCCAACAATCGGCCCGCGAGAGCGCTGGATCAGGGAAATATTCAAGCACACCTCATAATTTTAAAATATGTTCAGCTGATAATATAAGAAACGCGACAAAAAAAATTATCGGCTTTGAAAAAAAAAATCATCTAGCGTGATTTGAAAAGTAAATGAAAATTTGATGGCAAATTTAAACTTGTTTCGGTGATTAGATGCATTTATTATGAGATCCAAGTGCGAATGTACCAAACCAAAACTTCCATTTCGGATGTAGTTCAGTTTTTCCCACTATCAGTAGGTTTATGATAGAGCTTAAGCCAGCTGACCATTTGCATGGTAGCTATATTTTAAGTTTATCGCCAGATTGGCTTTTGTAGTTCGTAGAATAAAAGTGTGAGTTGCATAAATCAAACGCAGAACTTATATTCTTAATTTAAACATTTCATTTGAGTTTTATTCTAGCTTTGTTTGCTCATTTTGCAAAAAACTATTCTTGAATTTTAATATTCTATTTTGACAACGGCGAGATTGGCGTCTTATTGGCACCTCTCAGATTACGCGAATGAAAAACAAACTGTTTACGTTTACACGTATCAAGTATGATATTAACTAGTGATGGGCAGAATCGAGTACTTTTGAGTATCGAGTACTTAGTATTCGAGTACTTTCAAGTATCGAGTACTATTCGAATACACGAAAAAAAACGATTAATCGATATAAGAATCTGGGAATTACGATATATGGCTTTTATTTGTAAAAAAACTTGATATGTCACGTGCTACTTGGTATAGTGGTTAGAATCACGGATTTGGAGTAACATGGAACCTGGTTCGAATCCGGATCGAGAATTTTGCTTCCTTAAGCAAAAATTTATAAAAATCAAATTAGTTTGATTTTTTTTTGCTTAATAAAAGGATTGGGTTTTTTTTTTCTCTAAATTATTTGTTTAAACATTTTTTTTCTTCCGAATTATTAATATAAATTTTTAAAAATCTTGTAAAAATGAAAATTACTATTATTTTTCTTTTTGAACTTGTTAAAAAACAACTGTATTTTGAAAAACAAAAATACAATTTACAAATTGCCGAATTTCTTAATTTTTATCTCGATTTTACAAATTATTTTTTAATTTAAGTTTTTGCATTTTATGGATTTGGTTTTCTACCATAATTTGAGGTAATAATCAATCAACAGGAAACAAGACAAAATTTTATTTTGAAGGGAACCCCAAACATAAGAACAAAAATTCTTTAAAAGATGTAAGAGTATTATTTTTAATACCAGGATCTGAAACTTTAAAAATATTTCTGTAAACTTATCCCTTGTTTCAATTCTTAATTTTTTTTTTAATATGGTGTATTCACATTTAATAAGATTAAAATCTGCTTGTTGAAGTTTAGACAATTAAATTAATACATATTACACTTGCAGTGAACTAGTATAAATTTGTAATTCCAATATTTAGGTAGTAATATTAATAACAATATACATATTAAATTTTTAACATGTCAGGATGTTTGCTTCACATACTGAGCAATATAGGGTTCTTACAATGACAAAATAGGAGGGCATTTATCATCGTTTCATAAACTTATTTTCATAGTTCAGAAACCTGTTCGGTGAGACGTTGAAAATTCAACTAAAATAGGACTTTATTTCTAGTCATATTCTACAAGTTCTTTTATGGCTTTATTTTCCTTCTGTGCGTTCTTTGAATATTATTTCAAATCAATCACAGTAATACTCCCAAGTGCTGTATTCGCATTAAACGTCAGGGTGATCATGTTCGATGAGATTTGTTTCATTAGCAAAACTGACCGTATCTTGATGTACGATATATCTCATAACTAGAGGAAAACTGACCCAATCTTCATCTTGTAATCAGATAATTTTTGTACTTGATATTTTTCGTTGCAACCACTAGGGTGGTTAAACTGAATTCTTATTAAATTTGAAATTTTTAGAAACTTTAAAGCCTATTATTGTGAACTTAATGTTTCTTAACTAAATTAATTTCAAATTTTAAAAATACCATTTGGTGTTAAATTTTGAGTAAATATTTTTATTCCAATCAATTGAATAAAAACACCCAAGCTTGTAAAATCTATATATTTTAATTGGATTTGCTTAAGTGTAAAGAACCATAAATTAGTAATTTTTTGTTAAACCCACTGATCTTAAGAACATGTCATCAACGACTGAGTATCAGTACAATAACCAACAAATTAATGTAAATGCCGAGAATGGAACAAGTATTGTTCAGGGGCTGTTTCTTCTGGTGTCTAATTTCTCTCTCTTCCAAGGAAGGCACTTTGGACACAATCGTCTTGTTCGATAATTTTTCTGCTACTAACGATACGCACTAATGTTACATAACAGGGCACCGTTTATAGGCAACGCCATCTACATTTATAATAAGTATATTTCAGACTGAATACACCAATTTGATGTTTTGATAGCTATTACAATTATATTCTGTAACTTAAAACATGTCCTAAAATGAACGATTCCATTTCCACATCACCCATGAGGTAGGAATCATGATGCACTTTTTTTATAGAGGTATCGCCAAGAGCTCTAATCCTCTTTAGCAGAGGTTCTCACCTCTAAATTTAATAACTAGTTTACAATGTAAACTGATTTTTCCCAAAGGAACCCTAGATATAGAATGCATGAAAAACTAAATTTAAAATTAGGAAAACTGCAAACATTTAAATTACTTTACAAACTTTAAGGAGGGAAAACACAAGAAAGATCAAGCTAGAGAGGAAAACCACTGCTCTTCTTTAGATTACAAATGTCTAAAAGAAAAGAGAAAGCAGACATAAAAACATGTGTGCCGAACTTAGCCACCACTACAAAAATTTACTTAAGTTTACTAGTATATATAACTAGCAGTGTAACCCTTCTTTACTTTTAATACTTTTGGTAGATACAAGCTGCTAAACATATAATGTTTGAGTACAGTTCACTATCGGGAATCTTCAAGCAATTTAATGACTGATTGTCAGGACGTAAATGAAACCATGTATCTTCTTGGCCTCGATGGTGGACACATTTAATCTCACTTCTAATTTAAGAGCCTGAGTTGTCTCTAAGATTCAAGTGAGACGAGAATTAACCATCTTTTCAAAAAGTTAGCACATGCAGCTGGTGAGTGTGATTGGCCTATTGTTATATGGATTTGTTGGATCCTTACAGGTTTTTGAAAAGGTATAAGAAAGGAGTGTATCCAAGTCGAAGGGAAGACATGTTCCTCCAATATGTGATGATACAGATGTAATATGTTATAAAGTGAGTGACAGGAAAGATGTATCATTAGATATACAATGCCATCATAACAGGCACAGTTTTTCTGGTCCTTTTCAAGGCATCACATCAATCCTTTTCCCTGAATTGAGTTATACGAGAGTTCAGATCAAGAATGGAAATTAATGCGATGGGATTTTGCATGTTGTTTTGTGCGTTGAAATGTCTCTGGATTGGTGTCAGAACAGGAAGCTGCAGAAAAAGCATGTGCAATGGCATTTACTATCGACAGGCTCTGAGATATGTTGCCTATTTGCTTCAACGAAGGAGATCGAATATAATCTCATTGCCTTCCGAAATCTGTCCCATAACTGTGTAGGAGCAGCAGATGTTATGCTAAAAGCATATTTTTGCCAAGATTCCCTTAGGCCTTTGTGTTGCACTCTTTGAGCATTGCCTTTCACTCGTTACTGCATAAATACGAGCACTTTAGGCGCTGAATATCACTTCTTGCTTCAGCGATCTAATGTACATCATGCTTATCTTGTCTCGTATAGAAATCTTTGTCATAATATGAACACTTACGTTTTTATTCTTTTAAACCTGATCTGGATGACTCAGTTTCAAATATATCTTGGTAATGGTAATTTTAGTTAACGTCATATTAAAGCAACACAATGGGCTATTGACGACTGTCCGGGATCAGTCCCTTAAGGGAAAGATCCATGGACAACACTTCGTGATTTTGAACCATGGTCAGATGACAAAGCAACACCTGAGCTGGCACCCCACTCTCCAAACTTCTACATCAACCCAATGTGAAGACTTTGGGCCACGACAGATTTAAGGTGCACCAGCCGCCTCTACACCATACGCTTACTAACATCCATGCCAAGACCCGGATTTGAACAAGAAACGTTCCGATCTAGAGGCTAACACCTTAACCACTATACTGGTTGATCGGCTCAAATATATCTTGAGATATTTAAGATTCATACACACGATGACATGCAAAACAGGGAAACATATCGAAAACAATATACAAATGATAAAGCAGTTGAAACTAATTCAAGAGTTTTACAGGATTATACTAGATATTAGAATCAATTAAATTTTAGAAACATTAATTTAAAACATAAATGAAAACAAATAAGAACTGAAAGCAACACAACATTTACTCAAATGCAAGAAAGAACCCAACATACAAATGATAAAGCACTTGTAACTAATTTAAAAGTTTTACAGAATATTCTAGAGTTTAGAATTAATTAAATTTTTAAGCAATAATTTTTAACATTTATGAAAAAGTAAACAAGAAATGAAAGAAACATTTAAACTTAATAATGACCCCAAGTAACTTTGTTAAGACTAATACTATCACTTAAGAGAAAAAGTAATCTAGAAATTAAAGAAACGTAATAGAACTGATAATACTTAAGTGATTTTCCTAACCGACAGCAAATTGTTCTTGTAGAAAATAAAGGGCATAACATGTGTACTTCACTGATAATCCAGCCTGTCTATTCGGGAAATTGCTTCCAGAAAATTTTAAATCCAATTTCTTAATCGATGGAACTTTTCAGCATTTCATGCAGCACATATATTTTCAAGTTAGCATGTAAAAATTGGGAATTTGTAGCCATTTACTCTGGTCAGGTACTTTGAAGAAAGTAACAGCCATCTCAAGAATGAAATAATAACGTTATTTTACTTGAAGAAACAGAAAAACATTTTGAGCATAAAAGTATCTTATTTGTATAGATATTTTTAATACCAGAAATAAAGCTTGAAAATTAAAATTTTAAAAAAATTGACAAATTTAAATACAATTTTCAACAGTAAAAGGCAAACTCAATGTCTTTTGCAAAGAAATCCAATCTCTTAATCGATGGAATTTTTCGACGCTTCATTCATCACGTGCATTTTCAAGATTTATAAAATTGGGAAAAGCAAAATCGAGACAAGAAAAATAAAACTAACGAGAACCATAGATATCCATACTTTAACAATATGACACTTCTGCTACTTAAGAATACGTTGAATTCTCAGGTGTTCGAATACGCAGCGACATACTTTTGGTATTTGAACAGCCAGCATGAGTACTCTTGTATGCGAATACCTTTGATGAGTACTTACTACTTTGTATGAGTACAGGAACTACTACTAGAGTACTTCCGGTACTCAAATGAATACTTTTGTAACCGATACTCCTAGGATGAATACAACTACTTTAGTACTTCCTGTATTCATGAATACTTCCTGTACTCATATGAGTACTTTTGTAACCGATACTTTGGATGAATACAACAACAACTACTTGAGTACTTCCGGTACTCATATGAATACTTCCGGTACTCACATAAAAGTATCGAGTACAGCGGTTACTTTTAAGTATCGAATACATGAGTACTTTTGTACTCGAATACTCCCATCACTAATATTAACATCACGAAGAGTCTTAAACGTTCTTTTACAAATATTTTCTTCGGGAGACTGATAGCTTGAGCATTTTTTTTGTTTCCTTTCATGCTATGAAAGCGCTTCTGAGCTGCTTGAAAATTTAGTATTCGAAGTTTCGAATTGAACGTTCTAGTTTTTGTAAGCTGTTGCGCATTTTCAAACTTTGTTTCGTGTTGCTAACCAATGGCTAAAGTCTTACAACCAATTACTGCATGCCTTAGAAAGGTGAGATCTTTATCTAATTTACTTATAATTTTTTTTTTTAATTTATGAATACAATACTACTTAAAACTTTCAATTGTTTGTTTCATGCTTCTTGTTTTTGTTGTGCAAACATAATTAAAATTTTCATTGCAAAAATTTTACTTTTCAAAACTAGTTGTTATTTTAGATTAAAATGTCATCAATGTTTATCAAAAAAGTTTAATCTGCAGTTTTTCGCAATAATTTTGCACATTTTGGATAATTCTACATTGTCTTACATTGCTGCTCTGTTATCAAAAAATAGTTACGAATACATACGATTTTCTGTTTAAGCTGTAAACATGATCTTTTGAGAATCTAACTCTTCTTTTCAGCACAAAGATGTTTTGTGACATGGTTTCTTTAAAATATTTTTGCTATGATTCTGTAATTCAAGATTAACAAGAAACTTATAATTCTAAAGCATAGTGTTTACAAAATTTGCCAGATAGCTATAAAAATGTATATCTGCAATTTGTAGTATTGTGTATTTACTACATGGATTAGGTTGTGCATTTATTGTGTTAAAATGTATACATGACTTTTTTGTGTTGTACAGCAATAACATAACTTTGTTTTAAATTTTCTTTCTTTAGGCTGAAATCAAAGAAAGAGAAGACGATCATATGACTATTACAAAGGATAAAGAAGGTGAAAATGAAACGAGTAAGTTCATTTTCTTTTCAACTTGTTCCTATTAACATGTTTTATTTTGATACTTTTAATTGTATAAGTGAGTTTAAGTGTGCTTTCAAAATAGGGAAAAAACGGGGTACAATGAAACAAGGGGTACAACACTTCTAAAATCAGTAAAATTTGTCACAGAAAGTTGCAATTTATATATATGTTATACAATACAACTATAAGTTCCAATTACTGATGTGATTTGGATACATTCGCACTTCTACAACATTAGCAACAGAAGATTATTGGTTTTTCACCATTGAAAGAAGTTTCTTTACTAAAAGTAATTTTGTTTCTTTTTCCATGTTGTTATATGTAATAATTTTTTTTCTATACATTGTTATCTTTGTGTTGTTTTTATCATACCTCCAAAACCAAAATTTAAAGTAAATAAATATTAGAAGCTTGAAATTTTTTTTATTTTATTTAGTGACCTTAGTACAGGGTACAATGAAACACTTGCAGATGGGGTACAATGAAACATGTTTCATTGTGCCTCTGGTGAATACATTTACTTGAAGTAATATATCACTGGTAAATATAATATCACTGATATAAAATAACATATTACTGGTTGTCACTAATCTAAATAAAACACTTTTACTAAGAAAATGGCAACACCTATCATTAATAGGAGAAGGTAACACCAAATCAAAACAGTAATCATTTTGAAAGCATGCAAAATTAAACTTTTTTTTTTTTTTTTTTTTTTTTTTAATAATCTAAAAAAAAGTACAGATTTTAATAGTAAGTTAGATTTTTTTATATTCAAAAACATTTAAGAATAGTTTATTTATTTCATAGTCCTAAACTGCACTTACTACAGTTCACAATCCTCCTAAAGTTCTCAGTCAAAGGGGCCAAAAACAAATAGGTCAATTAACTTCTGGTGAAAGGGGTGTTCTTGTTACTATGTGTGGATTTATTAATGCTTCTGGAAATTCTATACCCCATTATTTAGTATTCCTAGAGTAAATTTCAAGTTTTGTATGTTGAATGGAGCTTTATGTGGGACTGCGGGTGATGCAACAAAATCGGGATGGATGAATGGAGATATTTTTGTTAATGTTCTAACAGATTTCCAGGCACATTAACGCTGAACGAAAGAAAATCCAGTTCTACTAATAATGAACAATCATGAATCACATATTACGATTTCCAGTCTAAATTTTACAAAAGATAACGGAATTGTTGTTGTAACTCTGCCCCCGCCCCATACCAATAACAAATTGCAGCCACCTTTAGACAAAACTGTGTTCAAGTCACTTAAAAATTCCTTCAATCTAGCTGCTAATGATTGGATGCTGTGTAATCCAGGTCGTACAATCTCTATCTGAGATATCTTCTTTGCTTGGCACTGCTTATTTTCTTATCGCTCCACAAAATATTACAAAAGGTTTTTCAGCGACTGGAATATGGCCTTTCAATAGAGAAATGTTTTGTGAAGAAGATTATTTTTTTCGTATGTGTTAGATAGACCTTGTCCTACTGAAAATTATTTCCATGGTCAGATTAATGAAACTAAAGACCAGACAGACAAAACCCAAGAATCAGAAGTGGTGGATCTTGCCATAAGTAAATCAGAATCACCGACTGCAGGTTGATCAGCAAATGTTCTTCATACACCATGCACTAGCTCTAAACCTGTGAGGAAATACATTTATCCTCAAGAGATAAAACCTTACCCCAAGGCTGGTCCAAGAAAAGTAAGAGTAGGAAAACAGAAGAAAAAAAAAAGAGTTTAGTTCTAACCACACAAATAAAAAATGCTCTGGTTAAGCAATTAGAAAGTAAAAAGGGGGGAAAAACAAGGAATGCATTATTTTCAAAACAAACTCTGCCTCCTACAGACTCTGAAGATGACGATGATCCGGATTATTTTCCAGCTCTAGATGATCACCGAAGTACTAAGAATGAGATATCCACGCATAACAGTGTGACACAAGCAGTATCTGTATAAATGATTGTTTTAATCAAGGAGGGTGAACTGAAACATAAGGAAATATATTCTGTTGGAGAAATCATAAATTTAAATGAAGTTGAATGTGACTAAAATAAACTAGGGTGAAAATTGCTTGCATCATTTGGAGTGTTTCATTGTACCCCGTATGGCGAGGTACAATGAAACACTGCAAGACATTTACTTTTTGTTATTTTACTAGCATAAAGATATTGTTTAGAACCTAATAAAAATTTATTTAGATGGGGAAAATACAAGATTAAAAGTATGCATTAATTATATTTTTGTGCATGCAAAATTGTGGATAGGAAAAAATAATTAGTAAATTTTGTTTCATTGTACCCTGTCTTCCCCTATAATATAGAAACATAAAATAGCATACCATAAGGTATATCAGATGTTAAAACTAATTTATGCCAAGTATGCTATGCTTAAATAAAGGCATTAATGAAAAGGCATTTGACAAAACTCAGTCTTCCTGAAAAGTCCTCAAAGCTTTTTCTAAAATGTACTATAGTACAGCTCCTGGAAAGAGACAGTCAAGTCGCATGGTTTTGGACTAGTCTATTCTTTAACTAAGGTGATAGCTTGGAATTTAAACACTTCAGCAATTGACGTCATTAGTGCTGATTCTTGTTATAAGTGAATCACTTCTGTGCCAAAAGCAATAGCATTGCTTAGAATTGGAGGGGGTTCATACTTCTGTATCTGGCAGCCCTTATCCTAATGACCTTCCGTGTCTATTCAAAAATTGACTGATCCAAGGTCGACTGCTTTCTTGTCGCAGCTGCACTATAATACCATTTGTTTTGTTTATTAGTACTATTTATTGATTAAATATTATTCAAGTGTTTAGTAGTTATTAATTGTCATTAGTTTTTTTTAAGGCATTTAATTATTCACAGAACATTTTAAGAAAGAACAATGCATACTGGGGAATAGTATAAAAAATATCTGCCAAAATTGTTCTGCCATCATCAATATTTTTAAATGTTTTATGTGTCAAAATTTTATTTTTAGAAATGACCAATAAATGAACTTTTTTGTGAACCTTTAAAACTCAATTATGGCTATAACAGATGTTACTAACATTGTATAATCATCGATAATCAAATCGCACTTATCTACATTATCTTGTTATTTTGTACTCTTTAATAAATCCTTTTTCAGCCAAGGAAATTGAAGATGAAAATGCAGGATTGCTGTGGCGCATGTCTTCTCGCATCTATAGTCTAGGGTCGGGTGCAGTTGGGCTTGGCGTAGGAAGTGTAAAATGGGCCGCATCCACTACCTATTCTGTTGGATCTGGTGTTATGTCTGTAACTCAAACAGCTGTAGCCAAAGTTGTACCATCTGTACTCCCCAAACCAAAGAAAGAATAATTCACAATCTCTTTAACACTAGTCTTGTGTAATCAACTTTTAAAATGTATCTTAAAATTGTCTGTATGTTAAGGGATGTCGCACCAGCCAGTATTTTTCTGAATTTTCTTTAAAAACTGTAAACTCAAGCTTATTGTGTTGTGTTTAAAGTAAGTTTCTTTAGATCTCCATGTGCATTTGTACTTTTATGTGTCAAGCATTTATTTTTGTTACTGGTTAAATCATGTAGATTAAAGTTAAGGTTGTAACGTAGTGGGCATTGTTATTGGTGCGCAATAGTTGAAAAGTATTTGTTTAAAAACATTCTATTTCTTGTGCCAATTACAATGTTTAATTCCTATTTACTGAGCTACATATTATGTTTATTCCATCACTTCATTATGAGGGACCAAATATATTTGTCCAGGAAGTAATTTATATCAGTATCAGGCTAAAAATAGCTTTGCAATTTTAAAGAAGACAAGATATTTTATCTGCAGGCAGAAAAATGGCTTGGTAACTTTTGCAATCTGATTGTAAAAAAAGAGACTATTATATTCTAAACTAGTCCAAAATGTCTTATTGTTTATTAAACATAAACTTTTTTTTTTAAGTTATTTGTTTTTGAATAGAAAACTATTTTAATTATAATTTAATTATTACTATAACAAGTTTTACTTATGTAAAACGAAAAGAAAAAAGCTGTAATTGCTTGTTAATGTAGATCTATGCTAATTCTATATATTTTTGTGCAATTTTTTATAGCATTTTAAAATGGTGGTGGATCAATCAAGACTTTTATATTATGTTCATTAGTTCAAAGTACTTTTATATTCAGAATGCAAATTCTATTATGATTTTAACACTCAACTTGGAACAGGGATCTTGCCGACAAAAAAAAAAGCTGACAAGCAATGGCTTTTAAATTTTGGCTCGATAAAATTGTTTTTCCTTGCACTTTATTTCTGTCATGCTTTTTACTGTATATATGATGTTTGTACTATTTACAGTTTTAAAAATTTTAATTGATTGTCTTTAAATATTTAAAAAATCCAAATAATTTTCTGATGTTTTTTTTTTTTTTTAAAGGAAAATTTTATTTGTGGAAGAAAATTGTCTAAAATATGTCATTTAGATATGAATTGCTTTAGGCTTGTCAAATAGTTAAGGTTTAATAATTAATTTTATACTGTTTTTATTAAGTACTATGGGGACAATTAATTTTATTTATATGTGTGTTGTGTTTATTTTAGTGTTTAATGCACTAATTTGTTTGCTCAATTTTTTTTCATTTTATGCAAATATATAGAAGTAGATTTAATATTTTTGTATTTAGGGGTTTTATTTAAAATATGTATTGAAAGTGCATTTTTACCCAAAATGCTTTCTGCATACTTATCTATTCTATCATTAAAATAATGATTTATTACTTGCTTTAAAAATCAGTATTTAAATGCTGTTGATGCAAAATTATTTTATAGTAACATGTTAATCAAACAAGGTGAAATATAGGGTACGTTACATAAATTTATTTAATTAATTTTAGTTTTAAGTATATTTAGAAAAGAGTCCTTTTGAAATCTTAGGCAGAAATCGATGTTTATGAGTTAACTAATTGAATTTACTATTTCTCTTGTACTTGCATTATGCTTTTCAGAAAAATATTAATGTTCTGTATTTTGAAATTATTTAATAATTTTATCAGTGCTTTTTTGGGGAAATTCTGAAGTGTTGCATTTCTCTTGTGTAAAAATATCTTCTTTTTTTTTTTTAGTTTCTATTCATTTCTGTGCAATTTTTATTTTTAATAGACAAGTCACTATTGAAACTCAGAATACGCTTTTTCCACTGATAGGGCATTAAGCTTTCCTCAAATCTACTGATGGTGGGAAATGCATAATTTGAGGTATTTTATCTAAACATAAATGCATTGGTTATATTTTACAAACCAACCAAACAATGCACGTTTTCTCTAGTCATTTTTTCATGAGATAACGATCTGAAATGAGCTGATTACAAGTTAAGTACTTAATATTTTCATATGAAAATGTGTTGTTAAATTTGAGAATTTTAAAACAATGAGTTATCGAACTTGATAAACCGGTTACATACAAATTAAGAAATTTTGCTATTTTATTTAGAATTGTCTACAAGATGCTGATCAGTATTTTTTTAGAACTT
Organism: Metellina segmentata; assembly: GCA_947359465.1. NCBI lineage: Eukaryota > Metazoa > Arthropoda > Arachnida > Araneae > Tetragnathidae > Metellina > Metellina segmentata. The sequence continues at coordinate 91,309,166 of OX375877.1, read as the reverse complement.
TGCAGTCATGCTGATGTTAGTCTACACTGACACAAGTGCACTTAAAAGTTAGAGCTTTGGGAGTTTGAAGTTTTATTTTGACCAATGCATTTTTCAATTGTTACGATACCTGAGGTTTTTAAATCAATTGTAAATGACAATCACTTTTGTCAAGTCTCCCCTTATGTTATAAATTCTCCTCGTTGGTTGTGCATTTTTTCTATGTGAAGATTCACAACATTGTATTTTCATTCATTACTTTTTCCAAAAAGGGGTAAGTGTTCTATGAATCTTTTCACATGTGATGTGTGCTTTTTATCTATCTAAGATTGTGCAGCTTTTGTGCCAAGAACTTATATGATGTATATTGTTTGGAGATATAAAAATGTTGTCATTTATTCATTTGTTTTTCTTTTGTTCTTATGGTTATATCAGAAACTAGCCACTACGTGGTTAGCCCGACGTTGCCTGTTATGTAAAATTTTCCAGATTTCAAATCCGTTGAATATATATTCATTTTAAAAATTATTTATTTAAAGAAACTCGTATTTTTAGATATCAATCTAAACTGAAATTTTCCGCAGATTTCGACTCCAGTTAAAAGATTTATCGTCTGGCTGTAAAAACTCTCCTCCGCGCAAAATAAAAGCGGAAACGAAAAAAAAAAAATCTGAGCTTCTCCGAAGCGATGAAAAAAACATTGGCATGGTTCCAAGGTCACGTGGGGAGAAAAAGTTAAGATTGGGGCTATTCTTCTTTCGTCCGAACAAAGAACCACGTAGAGAATAAAATTATTAAATTAATTTAAAAATCTTCTAGATTGAATTTTAAAATTCGCCGCGACCCAAAAATTGCAAATAATTTGGATTACCTGTGTGCCAAATCTCATTGCTGTAAGTGCCATAGAATCGTCAGGATTTTGCGGCCCCAAACTAACACTTCCTTTTTTACAGTAGAGATGCATCTAGATGTGACAGATTCATATTCAGTATCTCAAAAGGGCTGCGGCAGCCAGGTTGGAAGAGTAATGGAATAAAAACCGGAGGGTTGCGAGTTCGTATCCAACCAAGCACCGTCGTATAAAAAGGGGCTGGTGCATATTAACTGTGTTGTGACCTCAAATGGTCCTCACGTTGGCATGGTTTGGAAACTGGGGTGACAGATCAGCTGTTGCTTGTTCATTTGACCATGATTCAAAATTACGTGTTGTCCTCTGGTTTCATCCCAGACCATCAGCAATACCATACTTTCTGTTTTTACGGATTATCCGTAATTTTTACGGATTTCCATTTCATTTTACTGATTTACGGATGGGTCTGTCTTTTTCACGGATTTTGATTATTTCGATCGAGAAATCGAAATATAAATATTTCATTCTCTGAAACCATCCTATAAAATTTTCTATCGAACTTGAGTGCAAAGACGAAGCAATGGATGAGTTGGAAAAGGAGTTTTGTTGTCTTCAGCTGGAAGATTTATCTGTGATAATAAAAAGACATGACCTTATTGATGTGTAGAGGTTTGAAGTAGGTAAAATAATAGAGGCTGATGGACTTCTAAAATTTGATAGATTGGCTAGAATTATGCCTGTTATTCTGCTCATCCCCCATTCCAATGCAGAGTGTGAGAATCTTCAGCCTCGTCAGAAAGAACCGAACTGAATACCGGTCTCTCATTTCTAACAACACGTTGAAAAGTTTCTTGGTGTTGAAGACACAAAACCCGTAACCTTGTATTGAGCAGAAATTCAGTGCAGAATTATTAAAGACCAGAAAAGTTACTACAGCTTCATTGAATTTTTGAGCAACCCCCTCTTCTGGATAAAACACTAAATGAAACAACTTTGTAAATGGAAGTGTTCAGAGTTTGGTATTAAAAACAGTACTACTTTGCGGGGTTTCTGAAGTGGATAAAATTGTGAATTTTTAAATACAAATAATGCTAGTTATTGCGACATATAAGGATATTTCTAATACACATTAATTCATGTATTTATGTTGTGTTTTATGGCAGGGAGCGTTCGGCGCAAATGTTTTACTGATGAACAGTTTTCAAAGTGTGTAAGTATGCAATACTATGTTGGTTACTTCAGGGAGATGTTTACTAAATACCTACTTACCATTATCTCAACCTCAAACAGTGGAAGTAAACAAAACCAAATTTATACAGTTAAAACATGGAACCATTGTTACTTAAATTACAATTGCAACTTAATTCATTTTTCTTTTATAATAAAGTCTCAAGATATTTTAAATGAACAATGCAAAGTTAAAAAAGTAAACAATTGTGTAGCTAATTGGGCCATCTTCAATCATTTTATTACCAACTATAACACTTGAGAAATTTGTGCAAGTAGTGAGCATAATGAATTGCATCGTATAACATTGGTAATCGAACATTGAACTACATTTCATAACACGAGCAAAATATATTCACTTAAAATCCTGCACTCCCATCAAAACATTTCACGTTGGGTTGGCGTCGAAGTTCGGAGAGTGGGGTGCCAGCTCAGGTGTTGCTTCGTCATCTGACCGTGGTTCAAAATTACGAGGTGTTGTCCTCGGATCTTTCCCTTAAGGGACTGATCCCGGACCGTCGTCAATAGCCCGTTGTGTTGCTCTAGTACGACGTTAACTAAAAATTACCAATTACCCATCAAAACATTCTAATTTTTTTGAACCATTGAAAATTTTTCGAATTTACTTCAAAGATAACTATGTTTTATGAGTTATACTTTTCTTATTCAATATAATAAATACTTCCTTGTTTATTTTCCCTTTGGGTTCCGCTGTAGTTCGGTTGGTAGAATAGCGGATTAGAAAACGGTAGGTCGCGTGCGCGGGGAGGGGGCTGGTGCATGTTTTATCTGCCGTGGCCTCAAATGTCCTTACGTTGGCGTGATGTGGAAGTTTGGAGAGTGAGTGCCAGCTAAGGTGTTGACCATCCTCTGACCGTAGTTCAAAATTACAAGGTGTTCTAGATCTTTCGGATTAATCCCTTATCATCGCCAATAGCCCAGTGTATTGCTCCAGTGCGACGTTAATTCAACTACCCCTTAATTAAGGCTTTTGAAGGTAAAAAAATGCAATATAGGTTTACAAAAACGTGTTTTTGAACTGTCTGGTTTTTCAGTCTTGTAATAAGTACCAACTGTGGGAATTATCTGGATCCTTGAGTAACAAATATTAGAAAATGACAGAATGCTACCTTATTGCATCATTCAATTTTTACGAAGTTGTGTTCTGCTATGTAACTCTATGCTACTGTCACATGTTAATTGTATGATTTCTCAAAATTACATTGGCAGTGGCATCCAAGTTTCATCCGATTTCAAAATGTAGAAACTAACACTGAAAATTCTTGTAAATTGATCCATTTTAGTATCAATACTAAAGGTTCTTGAAATTTCTTTCCAATATCCGTTTTGAAACATTTCCCTGAAATCTTATGCAATAAATTTGAAAGAATGATTTAACAAAATGAGCGCAGTGTTGTGAAACAACCCAGAAGCGTGACTTTTCTTTGTCGAATAAAAATTATGTAGCCAATTTGTTGGTGACATTTCAGTTCTCATAACCCGGCGTTGCTCGGGTTTCAAATATGACCGCGACATTTCCCTGTATTAACCCAAATACATGAACCCTGTTTTTCCTTGTCCATATCCATTTATTGTTGGAAAACAAACTTAAGATTTTAAAATTGTGGCTTCTAGAGGACTTTTAGGACTACCCGTGTGCCAATTTTCATGGCTACAGATTGGTCTGAAGAAGGAAAGAAATATACTTTAGAACTCTGTGAAAAACATTGGCTAAGTGTATCAAATTTGGTGTGGATTGGTCAAACGGTTTAGATTTGTACTATAGAGAATATACACCAGGCCTCGAAATAGATTTTTTAATACATGTGCACCAAAGATTTTAAATTAGGTGCATAGGTTAGGTTAGGTTATAGGTGCACATTTAAAAAAGAACGTAATATAAGAACGTTGATGTAACATAAACTTATTTATTACTTGGGTATGTTTATATAGGTTAGTAGTAGATGGTAAATAAAAATATTTAAACATCTAAATTATCACTTCTCTCCGGCGCACGGCTTTCGCGACAGTCGCTTCAACAGAGCCATCTGGAAAATGTTTCGATCATCGCAAACCTCTGGTGGCAGTGACACAAGTAAACCTTCCTCCTGTATAAACCTGTTATGACCCAGTGATTTTGTTTTCGCATAGTGTGTATTTAAGAATTTTAATTGCGTTCCTTTAGAACAACAGAGGTTGATACTAATATTTTGTTCAAACATCAAAATAACATAAAACACGTTTCCCCCCCCACACACACACACACCTTTTTTAAAACTTTAGGTGCACTGAGTGCAACTAGCAGGAAAAAATTAGGTGCACAATTTCATTTTCATGTGCACCCGGGTATTTCGAGCCCTGATATACACCCACGTCCTTTTTATATACTAGGGGGCGGCACCCCCTAGTATACACTCAGGAACATTGAAAATAGCGCCCCAAGAAGGGAGCATCGGATTGAAATGAAATTTAATACACAATGATACAGATGAGAGATTCACTTGATCCCAAAATCGAGGCAATTAAACGTATACAGTGTGTACAACTAGATAAATACAGTGCAACTTTAATAGCGCGTCGGACCATCTCCTGCTGCAACAAGATTCGGAATTCAGTTGATTAGACGTCTGATGTCCCGAGGCAGATGGGCCTACAAATCTTGAACAGACACTTTCAAATCATGTACAGAGTGACACACGGAGTCATCTGGCGTTTCAGCTGGTCCCACACATGCTCTATAGGGGACAAGTCCGGGGAGCGGGCCGGCCATGGAAGAGTCTGAACATGACGTAGGAAGTCTTGAGCAACTCGAGCTGTATGCGGACGCGCAATATCTTGCTGGTAAATTGCCCCTGGAAGACCATTTAGGAAAGGTCCCAAGTGGGGTCAAAGAATGTCATCAACATGCCCGTTAAGGTTCCACGTACCACAATTAGAGTGAACCGGCTATCAGGTTATGGCCCCAGACTATTACGCCGGCAGTGTGTCGCGCGACAGCGTAAACGGAATTGTACCGTTCACCAGGGCGCCTCCACACCCGTACGCGGTTATCATCTGTCCCCAAAACGAACCTGGATTCATCACTAAATATTCACTAACTTCTTTGTCAATCTGTGGCATTCCACGTCGCTCTGGCATGTCACTACTGTAGACGGAGTCGCCGATTTTTCGGTGTTAAAGGCAGTACACCAAATGGGCGCTTGGATTGCAGATTCGCTTCCGCAAGGCTTCTGGAAATGGTTTGTGGAACAACTGGCACCCCTACATCTGATTGTATCGTGGAACGAGTCACTCGTTCAAGAGTCGTATACACGAGCGCTTGCCACACGATCCTCTCGCCTCGTCGTCTTCCTGGTCGCACCAGACCCTATACGTCGCACGTGGGTACCATCACGTGTCCACTGCTCCCAACATGATCTGGCCGACCAACCGGTATAGTGGTTAAGGTGTTAGCCTCTAGATCGGAAGGTTCCTGGTTCGAATCCGGGTCCGGGCATGGATGTTTGTAAGCGTATGGTGTAGAGGCGGCTGGTGCACCTTAAATCTGTCGTGGCCGAAAGTCTTCACGTTGGGTTGGCGTGGAAGTTTGGAGAGTGGGGTGCCAGCTCAGGTGTTGCTTCGTCATCTGACCGTGGTTCAAAATTACGAGGTGTTGTCCTCGGATCTTTCCCTTAAGGGACTGATCCCGGACCGTCGTCAATAGCCCGTTGTGTTGCTCTAGTACGACGTTAACTAAAAATTACCATTACCCAACATGTTCTGACTTCACACTCCGAACGATCGACCTGGCGAGCAACACGGCGCGTCGACCAGCCTGCGGTTTTCATGCCGATGATGAGGCCCCTCTCAAACTCGCTTAGCTGTGAGAAATGTTTCTCACACGTCTACCTGGCGTTTTTCGCTTACTTAGGTCCTCCTAAGGCCGGAATGTGATCGTCACGTTTATGAATCTTCCACTATGCATTTCGGATCTCACTGTATTTATCTTCAAAGTTTCGCGATTGTACCTTTCTTCCTTCTTGGTGCGCCATTTTCAATGTTCCTGAGTGTAAATAAAAGGCCACTATAACCGGTGAGGTAAAAAAAAAATTCTGAGGGCAGTTTCTATGGAAGGATAAATGTATCTTTAAGAGGTAAGGTAATTTTTAGTTAACGTCGTACTAGAGCAACACAACGGGCTATTGACGATGGTCCGGGATCAGTCCCTGAAGGGAAAGATCCGAGGACAACACCTCGTAATTTTGAACAACGGTCAGATGACGAAGCAACACCTGAGCTGGCACACCACTCTCCAAACTTCCACGCCAACCCAACGTGAGGACTTTCGGCCACGACAGATTTAAGGTGCACCAGCCGCCTCTACACCATACGTTTACAAACATCCATGCCCGAACCCGGATTCGAACCAGGAACCTTCCGATCGAGAGGCTAACACCTTAACCACTATACCGGTTGGTCGGCGGATCTATAAGAGGATATTTGCATATACACTTTGACAAATCCAAGTTGGGTAGGTGACTATATCCCCAATGAGTTCCACAACTTGGGGTTTGAAACATTGAATATCATTAACTATATCTTCAACATTAAAGTCCTTGGAATACTGAAGCACCAAATCCCCCTCCTCCTACGCCGACCAACCGGTATAGTGGTTAAGGTGTTATCCTCTAGATCGGAAAGTTCCTGGTTCGGGTCCGGGCATGGATGTTTGTAAACGTATGGTGTAGAGGCGGCTGGTACACCTTAAATCTGTCTTGGCTGAAAGTCCTCATGTTGGATTGGTGAGGAAGTATGGACACTGGGGTGCCAGCTCAGGTGTTGACTCGTCATCTAATCGTGGTTCAAAATTACGTGGTGTTGTCCTCGGTCTTTCCCTTAGGGGATTGATCCCGGACCGTCGTCAATTGCCCGTTGTGTTGCTCTAGTAAGACGTCAATTAAAAAATTACCATTACCCCTCAGATTGCTATTCCGTTAATCTTCCAATTGGGCAACCGCGGCCCCTGGTTTCGTCATAGTAATTGGTAATTTTTTAGTTAACGTCGTACTGGAGCAACACAACGGGATTTTGACGACGGTCCAGGATCAATTCTTAAGGGACGAATATACGAGGACAACACCTCGTAATTTTAAACCACGGTCAGAGGACGAGGCAACACCTGAGCTGGCACTCCACTCTCCCAACTTCCACACAACCCAATGTGACTACTTTCGGCCACGACTGATTTAAGGTGCACCAGCCGCCTCTACACCATACGCTTACAAACATCCATGCCCGGATTCAAACCCGGAACCTTCCGATCTAGAGTCTAACACCTGGTCTCGTCATAGAATTTGGTTATTTTTTTCTGTAATTAATGGTAATTATTAGTTAAAGTTGTACTAGAGCAACACAACGGACTATTGACGACGGTCCGGGATCAATCCCTTAAGGGAAAGAACCGAGGACAACACCTCGTAATTTTGAACCACGGTCAGATGACGAAGCAACACCTGAACTGGCACCCCACTCTCCCAACTTCCACACCAACCCAACGTGAGGACTTTCGCCCACGACAGATTTAAGGTGCACCAGCCGCCTCTACACCATACGATTACAAACATCCATGCCCGGACCCGGATTCGAACCAGGAACCTTCCGATCTAGAGGCTACCACCTTAACCACTATACCGGTTGGTCGGCTGTAATTAATGATGAATGTGATTCATCAGAAGTATCAACACAATTCAGGATCCACTTTCAGCTGTAGGTCCGTGTCCTATCGACTCTTGTGGTAAAAATTTATCGGTCCATAAAGAATATTCCATATTAAAACTTCGCACCTGCCACGTGCATACAAATTAAAGTACGATAAAATAAAATCTATTAAAAAAATGTGATCTGAACTAAAAAATAAATGTAGGACGTAATAAATTAAAAATGCAATATGCTGATAAAGGTTCCGCAAGTTCAATTCTAAACTGAACTGGCATTTTCGTAGAACACTTGCTTCGGAATTGTTCTTTCAGAAAAATGACGTAAGTTCTCGAATGTTCAGCTGCATGAATAAAACAAAAACGACAGCATTTCCTGGGAGTGTGGCGCAGTTATTCTCAATGTTTCTCATAAAATCAAGACTTCGTAATTTTTCGAATTTCACACGTTCTTTCAGTTGCTTTGAAGAGATTAAGTAGATCCTGAGATAGATCGGAAGAAAACTCAAATTAGCTGGTTGTTATATAAAATTCTCTCTCAAAATGATTATTATTGAACAAATTTAGTTATTCCAAATTCACTAATTTGACACGAAATATCTTTTAATTTCACGTGGGTTTTGGTACAGAAATATCCTTCATTGTGGTCTCATTTTTACATCCCGTTTTTCTTTTCACAAACCTAAACTTGTTTCCATTCATGTCAAATACGATCCACACAATATAACCTGTTGAATAAAGTGTTGGCCCACCCCCTGCCTTAAATTGCTTGATTTCATTTTGATAAGGAACTGTTACCTCTACAATACCTGTAATATTTCGTGTATTATTACAGGTGCCTCCCAGCTTTGGATGATTTTTCAGAAGTGGATACACTTCAGAAAAATTAACGGGCCACTGTGAGACCCTAACAACCGGAGGGTTTCGAGTTCGATACTCGGTCCAGCCAAAAACCGTCGCGTACCTGGGACTGGTGCACATCAAATCTCGTGACCTTTATTGTCCTCACGTTGGTGTGATGTGGAAGATAGGAGAGTGGGGTGCCAGCTCAGGTGTTGCCAGACCGTGGTTAAAAAGTACGTGGTGTTGTCCTCGGTTCTTTCCCGAAGGATATTGATTCCGAACCCTCGTCAATAACCCATTGTGTTGCTCTAGTACGACGTTAAGTAAAATTTTCCCTTCAGAATTGCTCCCGGACTGTCACCAATAGCTCGTGTTGTTGTTACAGTGCGACGTTAATTAACTATCTACCAAAAAATTATTTTTCTCAATGTGTGTGTGATGCTCCTGACATTTTCATCTCACAAAAGGTCCGTGGCTCAAAATTACGAGGTGTTGTCCTCGAATCTTTCCCTTAAGTGATTGATCCCGGACCGTCGTCAATAGCCCAATGTGTTGCTCTAGTACGACGTTAACTAATAATTACCTCACAAAAGGTCAGCTGGATTAAGATCTTGGTGATAAGAGTCAATGCAGCAGGAGGAATGTCTTCATTATGCTCCTTAAACTGTTCACTACCAGCCGGTCTGGTGGTTAAGTCGTCATCTGAACGTGGTTCAAAATTAAGAGGTGTTGTCCTCGGATCTTTCCCTTAAGGGACCGATTCCGGACCGTCGTCAATAGCCCGTTGTGTTGCTCTATTACGACAGTAACTAAAATTATCATTACCATTTACCTGGTGGTTAAGGTCTTAGCCTCTAGATCGGTAATGGTAATGGTAATTCTAGTTAACGTCGTACTATAGCAACACAACGGGCTATTGACGACGGTCCGGGATCAGTCCCTTAAGGGAAAGATCCGAGTACAACACCTCGTAATTGTGAACCACGGTCAGATGACGAAGCAACACCTGAGCTGGCACCCCACTCTCCTCTAGATCGGAAGGTTCCTGGTTCGAATCCGGGTCACGGCATGGATATGTGTAATCGTATGGTGTAGAGGCGGCTAGTGCATCTTAAATCTGTCGTGGCCGAAAGTCCTCACGTTGGGTTGGTGTGGAAGTTTGGAGAGTGGGGTGACAGCTCAGTGGTTGCCTCGTCATCTGACCGTGGTTCAAAATTACGTGGTGTTTTCCTCGGATCTTTCCCTTAGGGGATTTATCCCATACCATCGTCAATAGCCCGTTGTGTTGCTCCAGTACGACGTTAATTAAAAAATTACCAATTTAACTGTTCACGTAGAATTTAATTTGTGCAAAATGTTTCGCACATTTTTATTTGAAATCGATTACTATACTGCAGGCCTCGAAATATATTTTTTAATACAGGTGCTCCTTGTGCACCTGAGCTTTTAAATTAGGTGCACAGGTGCGCCTAGCGGGAAAAAATTAGGTCCACAATTTTATTTTCATGTGCACAGTGCACCTGTGCGGCCGGGTATTTCGAGCCCTGCTATACTGTATGTTTTCTCTTTCTCAATCCCTTCATAAGTTCTTATTTGTTTCGCATGTTTATGAAATACTAATATTTAATACTGTAATTCGATCCAATTGTTTAATTTCAAGTTATTCAACGTCACTAACATTAATTTACTGGAATAGAATTTTATTTTTAACGGGCAAAGAATTGTATCATAAATGTAATTTTTAAAGATGGTCCTTCTTTTCAATTGAAGGCAGAACGCTTGTTTCACGATGATGTACATGAAAGAGCCATTGGGTTGGAAAGGTAAAAGCGAACGGGACAAATGCACAACGCAATTCTAAGGAGAAAATGGACATCTGTTATTTTCCCATGTTATTCCTGCTCTTAGCGTTATCGCTACTGCAATACGTAAGATGTGCATCAGCTTTACATTTGATTGTCCTTTTGACGCAATCCATTCTCGGCCATTTATAGTAATTTCGGTAAATACCGCACACTGAAATGAACATCAATACGTATACCACTCGAAAAGTAATATTATTTACAACAGATAGGATAGTCAAGCAATGATGTCAGATCACTCGCTAGACGCTGGTCAGTTATTTTTACAGGTAATTAGTAATTATTAGTTAACGTCGTACTAGAGCAACACAACGGGCTGTTGTCGACGGTCCAGAATCAATCCCTTAAGGGTAAGATCCGAGGACAGCAAGTCCACAACTGCGTGAAGAGTTCCATTATCTTATTCCATTATTTCTGGAACTAATGGAACATCTTCAGGGGTGTCCTGTTTCATCTGCATGTTTAAAACGTAGTTTTTCAAATTTTGCACTTATTCACAACAAAATTCGAAACAGATTAGGATTGCAAACAGCTTCTAAATTAGTTTTTTGTGATATGATGTTAAAGTCCAAAGAAAAAAGAAACTAAAACATTAAAATGGTAAATGTTTAGAAATTTCATTGTATTGCAGTAAAGATTGTAAACATTAGTTGCTAGATATATGCGATGAGACACGAATAAATAAGCCCTTTTCCATTCTTAAAACATTGGAAATTTTCAAAATTCCCGGAAAAATTTTCAATACTTCCTTTTTGAAAAAACGAGTTTATTCCCGGGAATAAACCGGGTTTGGTCACCCTTTGCATCACTAGTAATGTCGCAAGGTCATATTTGGTCATGCCGCGCCAAACACTAGACAGACAGACGTCAAGTAAAGTTCATACACATGTTTCATATGTATGAACATTAAGCACACTACACTTATATTCATACACATGTTTCAAATGTATGAACATAAAGCACATAACACTTTCACACATAAAGTTCATACACAAACAAGGAAAATTTTAACTGTCACAGGGTAGGTATGTTAATTAACGTCGCTCTAGTGCAACACAACGGGTTATTGGCGACAGTTCGGGATCAATCCCGAAGGGAAAGAACCGAGGACACCACGAAATTTTGAAACAAGGTCAGATGACGAAACTGCACAGCAGAAACAAATAAATTTAAGGAAGAAAAGAATCTGCGCTGACTACAACTCGCAGCAAGCAAATCCACTAAGTCACAATGGTCCAATCGTGAACAGAAAACAGTTCGCTGCGAAATCAGAAACGGAAGCGCAAAAAGGTTTCGCTTTTGTTAGTCTAGCGTCGGAAAACAGCGAAGTCCGGCCGTGATAATCAACGAATCCAGCAGCAGGTAAAAATAACTGTTACGCTATGTTGACACACTTACACAACAGTTACTCCATTTTCCTCCAACACTTAAATGAGAACAGATATTTTCACACAACTTAGGGCTCTTCCGTTCCGGAAATGAGCTAACTCGGCGCGATTAAGATAATTATTTTTTACCTTGTTGCTACACAAGGGAATTGCCAGGCTTTAAAATTTGAGGTAACATCCGGACGGTAACAAAATAGATTGAATTACAAGATCCCTTACCCTAGTAGTGGTTCCATATTCCGTGTTGTCCTACGATCTTTCCCTTAGGGTAGGGGTTCCCAACCTTTTAATAACTAGAAAACTTCCTAACCTTTTAATAATTTAGAAATTTTTGGCGTAGTACCAGTCTTATATTTTTTAGAAACATATATCTAATGTCAGAAAAGTGCCAATGGATTGTTTTATTTTAATTAAAATACTAAGAAAGCTTCATATTTTATGATTAATGCACTTGTATTTCGTATTAATGATGTTTTACTAAAGAAAAAAATAAAACGGTTATTGAAAATTGCAGTTTTATTTTTACTCACACACAGGTCTAAAAACAAATAATTTTAAATAATTAGTACAAACTAAGCAAATATTAATATAATCAGAAATCAATTTTTAGTGCGAAACTTGTTGTTTTTTGTCTTATATTAAAATATCAATATCAGGAGCAATGGAGCTTAACTTCACTCTTAAGTCCTCTTCAACACTTACTCTGTTTCTATATTTATTTTTTACATACAAAAGTTCAGAAAAAACACTCTCACACAAGTAACAAATGGCATAAGAAATAGCATAACGTGGTTGTACATTAGGGTGGTGATTGGAAAAGTTTTAGCTTATTCTGATAATATTAACCCGTGCCTTATTGAGGTTAAAGTTAAGAAAAACAGCGATTTTTAGCAAAAAATCTTAGTTTTTTACTTTAAAATTGAAACTATTCGTCCTAGAAACCTGGTTCTCGTCTTATTTCATAGGAAATTGTATTGACTTGAAGTTTGATCTCATCTACTTTTTTTTGCTAAAACTGATAGAATGGTATTTAGCATTTTTCAGGTAAGATCGTAGTGGATATCCTCAAAAGTGAATTTTTATGCAAAGCTCTAAAATCATTACAATATTCAATTACATCTGCTTTCCAGATTTTGCTTTTGTATTTTTCATTTTGTACATTAAAAAGTCTTTTGTTAGAGTTTTTTCAAAAATAAATCCAACAACATTCAAATTCAAAATGAAGGAATTAGGGGTACAGAAGAGGAAGCAAGGAGTAAAAAGGACAACATATAGTGTTCAAATGTATTTCCTAATTATATTGTTGAATTATACATCACAGTACATTAATATTATTTAAATATACAAATTAAGTGGTAATTACAAATTAAGGTGGTAATGTCTTAGATACTGTAGCTTTTAAAAAGTCTTGAAAAATGTGCCTACATTCAATTACAACTTGTTAAAGTACTTCAGATACAACTTGTGAGTGGTATTTAGCATTTTTCAGACATTAGGTCATGACCCACAGAATTTAATTCTAGGTAGAAGTGTCATACGACTCCACAACTGATCTCATCAAAAATAGATTTAGAAATTCCGATTTACAGGGAGCTGTTGTGCATTGGGAAGGGAAATTGCTTCCAGATTTGTTGAGTGAAGAAAATGTGGAGCGGATAGCGATTTTGATTACATGTGGCGATGAAGAACAGTTGATAGGTGTTATAATCCTTGAAAACAGTACGAGGATAATTCAGGCAAAAGCTGAATAATCAGCAGTTGAGCATTGGGGAGGGGGGGCAGTTGGGAAAATCCAGGCATTGTGTTTTGATACAAAGGCAGTAAATACTGGTCGCCTTAGGGCAGGGGTGGCCAACCTGTGGCGCATGCGCCAAGCCTGGCGCATTGGATGATTACAAGTGGCGCATTGCATTATTGTGCCTCCTTATTCTTTTGAAGTAGATAACTGAAAATATCTTCATATTTTCAACACCATAGTACTCTCAGTTCAATTCATAGAGCTTTCTTACTCCTCATTTCGTCGCAATTTTTTGAGTTTGCAATTTATATTCTATGTGATACGACGTACTTGTGATATGTTTGTTCTCTTTCAAGATTTTGTGTACTATTTAATGTTTTTTTTTCTTACATTACTGTTATTTACCACTGTGCAAAAGAAGCGCAAAAAGTATGAGAGAAAAAGTGAATTTAACGAACAGAAAATGAGTTATTTACAGCAAGTCCATCAGGAAAATCGTTTTTTGCATTGTTTGTGAAACTACTCTTTTACGTAATAGAAGACATGATCTTAATAAACACTATAAAACACAGCATCAGGCTAACATAGAATGAAAAATTAAACTTGTTCTAGGTCGGAGTTACGTAAAGAATATGTGACTAAAAAATGGAAGAAATCAGAAGACAAAATATTTTTGCTAATGTAAGTTGTGAAGACGAGGCGATGACAGAAGCGTCCTATAAAATTGCTTTAGGATTGGCGGGAAAAAAACCTATTCTGACGGAGAAGCCTTGTTTCCAAATATTTGCACGCCATCTTGGTTATAAAGGTATTGAAAACGAGGTCGCGAATGACTGATTCAAATTTGAAGAATTCTCTGTAATAGACATTGTTTTACATACAATATAGTTCAATAATTTTAAAATGTTAATTATGTCGATAAACATACTTTTATTAAAAAAGTTACTAAGGATATGGCAAGACCATGAACGTAAGGTAAAAAAAGGTGCTTGAATTGTATGGCGCATCTGAACTCGTATATGAGAAAAATTGGCGCATGGTATGTAAAAGGTTGTCCACCCCTGCCTTATGGGAACCTGCGTCTTGCTAGATCAGTTATTAGAGAAAACTTTCTGAGTTTAGCATGTCGCCACCATGTTTTAGAAGTTGCTTACAAAGCAGTTTTTAATTGCAAAATGGGCACATCCACTGGTTCTCAGCCAGATATTTTTCGAAAATTCCAGACTGGGGGTCTAAGCTAGACAAGAAGAAATACAAACAGGTATAGAAGATGAAAATATTAGAAATAAAATAAGTTATCCAGACCAAATTTCAAGTTTTCTTTTTGAACAATTAAAAAACCGACATCCCAGGGATGATTATAAAGAATTCATCCAACTTAATTCATTTGCTTAATTCATGCTTAATTCATTTAGGGCGTCTTCCTCAAAAAGACATTATTTTTAGAGTACCTGTTGCTATTCATCACGCCAGATGGATGACAATTGCCATTTATTCTCTTAAAATGCATATTTTCAGGGATCAATTTTCGTTAACTGATTTAGAGAGAAAAGGTATTGCATATATTTGTTTATTTATAATCAATATTTATGTAAAAGCATGGTTCAATGCCCACAAACCCACTTTGGCCCTCAACCTAGACCTACAATTATTAAAATCTTTAGTAAGATACAGGAAAATTGATAAAGAGGTTGCAGACCAGGCCCTGTCTAAAATAATAGACCATCTGTGGTATCTGAACTCGAAGCAAGTTGCATTTTCATTTTTCGATGATACTTTGGGAAAAAATGCCAAAACAAGCATGGTTGAAAAATTAATGTCCGAAGTAGAAAATGATGAAGATGATTGTGATGATAGGTAAGTAAAAACAAAATTCAATCTCCCACAAGTTGTTCAATTATTGGACAAAGAAGTTAATTATTTTTTTTTCTACTTGAATTCTAAATTTTTTTAAGAGATTTGAAATCAATACAGATTTTTTAAATACTGATCCCGATGTATGGTATGAAAATCAACAGTATTTAAAAGCTAAAAAAATAGTAAACGGTTTAAGGGTTGTTAATGAAACTGCTGAGAGAGAAGTAAAATTTATTAAAGACTTTAATTCCTCTTTGACGAAGAACAACGGCAGTTCCTTTTACAACTAGTATCTGAATGTAGTCAAATTTTTCCGGACTCTTCAAAAGCTACAGTATCTAAGACATTGCCACCTTAATTTGTAATTACCACTTAATTTGTATACTTAAATAATAATAATAATAATATATAATGATGTATAATTCAATTATTTAATTAATAAAATATATTTGAACACTATTTGTAGTCATTTTACTCCTTGTTTCCTCTTCTTTACCCCTAATTCCTTCATTTTGAATTTGAATGTTGGATTTATTTTGAAAAATACCTCTAACTAAAGCCTTTTTAATGTACAAAATGAAAAATACACAAGCAAAATCTGGAAAGCAGATCTAATTTAATATTGTAATGTTTTTAGGGGCTTTGCATAAAAATTCAATTTTGAGGATATCCACTACGAACTTACCTGTAAAATGCTAAATACCATTCTATCCGCTTTAGCTAAAAAAGCGGATGATATCAAACTTCAAGTCAGTAACATTTCCTATGAAATTAGACAAGAACCAGGTTTCTAGGATGAATAGTTTCGATTTTAAAGCGTAAAAACTACGATATTTTGCTAAAAATCGCTGTTTTTCTTAACTTTAACCTCAATGTGAGGCACGGGTTAATATTATCAGGTTGAGCTGAAACTTTGCCAATCACAGTTTCTAGCCTATTGGCAAATTTTAGGGGAGTGCCATGGATGTAATGGTAATTTTTAGTTAACGTCGTACTAGAGCAACACAACGGGCTATTGACGACGGTCCGGAATCAGTCCCTTAAGGGAAAGATTCGAGGACAACACCTCGTAATTTTGAACCACGGTCAGATGACGAAGCAACACCTGAGCTGGCACCCCACTCTCCAAACTTCCACGCCAACCCAACGTGAGGACTTTCGGCCACGACAGATTTAAGGTGCACCAGCCGCCTCTACACCATACGCTTACAAACATCCATGCCCGGACCCGGATTCGAACCAGGAACCTTCCGATCTAGAGGCTAACACCTTAACCACTATACCGGTTGGTCGGCGGGGTGCCATGGAAGATTAGGCGAAAAAAAATTTTCCCCGTATACCTTGTGACCACCCTATTGTACATACTAAAAAATCGAACAAACTTTGAAGAATATTTTGGTCGCTCGTATCATCCTTGCGTACCACCTGAAACGTCGCCGCGTACCACCGGTTGGGAATCCCTGCCAAAGGGGATTGATCCCGGATCATCATCAATAGCCCGTTGTGTTGCTCTAATTCGATCTTACCCTAGTGATGTAAACTGAACGAAATTACATATGAATAATAGATCTGTCATCTATTCAACATAGAAAACGTATTGCCCCGTGAACCTTTCAACGATTCAACACAACATAGCAATACAAATCTTAATAATTCTCATAAGGCGCCATGATAGCCCTGTTGGAAGTGTAACAGATTAGCAACCGGAGGTTTGCAAGTTCGAATTCAACCAAAGACCGTCGGGTAGAAAACAGAGCTGCAGAGCAAAAGGCTGGCGCCCCGGGGCTATAGCCCTGTAGTTAGGGTGGCCCTGGTAGAAAAGGGCTGGTGCACGTTAAATCCGTCGTGGGCTCAAATGTCAACACTAGGGCAACTTTTTTGTTGCAGCAAAATTGGGAAAAGTTGCATTTATGGGTATAACGTTGCAATTATTTTTGATGCACTAAAATCTAAAATAAATTATTTGTAAAAAAAAATTTTTTTTTTTAAATTAAAAAAATCAGAATTTATTGCCAATTTTAGTAGTGTGCATCAATATTGTAATACACTAGCCACTGCGTTGCCCGTGACAGTTGCTTTTGTGGGGTTAGGTGTGACCATTGTTAACGCTCGCCAAACACCGGTGTTTCCTACGCATTCCCACGGGCAACGCCGTGATATATATTGCCTCGTCAAAACCAAAATTACTAAAAAAACCTAATGCATAAATTAGAAAAAATTAAATAATCTAAAGTAAACAGTAATTAACAATTTACTACGTAATGCAAAGTAAACAGTTCGAAACAAATTAAAAAACGCTAAACTTTAAAAAATAATAATCCAAATCAAAAGTTACTTTAAAAGAATAATTTCAAAAAGAATTAACTACGTAATCCAAAGTAAACAGTACGAAACAAGGTAAATGTAATACTAAGTCCCAAATACGGAAATACAAACCTCGGCCACTTCGCATTTTGGATTTTTCCAGATTATTTTGCGTTTACAATAGTAAAATAGCAGATATATAAATAGGAATAATTTTTTAAAAAGGAAAAAAACCTTCTTAATACAAAATGCAACAATTTTTACTTGTAACTCTTCTAATTTTTCTGTGTGGTATTTACTCTGTACGTTATTTCGCGTTGTTTCATCAATCAGGTCAAGGTTTAACTGCTTGTTCTTTCAAAACTGTCGGAAAGATGGAAAAAAGTGAAAAAAAAAACTCCATTTAACAAAATGTTCGCATTTCTAAAGTCCAGATTTGGGACTTTGTACTGCATGGCTAAAGATTGAAAAAGAATACTCCAAACCTAAAGTGTTAATGATTATAAAAAAAGCAACAAACTTGCATATATAATCCAGTGCTAATTTCCAAGAATGACTGGAGCTGTCGTTTGATGACGTATCGATAAAATATAAAATTTTTCGCAGATTTCAAATCCAAATGCAAAAGCCGTGACATCATTGTCTGATGCGACCAAATTCGAATTGCGAAAAGATCCAATCGGCGTGACGTCACAATGTCTTGCGAACTGATAAATATTTAATTGAAAAATTATTTATTAAAAGAAAATCAAATGTACAAGGCATATATATGGTGTAAAATTTTCCTCAGATTTCAAATCCGTTGAAATTTTTATTCTATCTTTAACTATCTAGGAGATACACTTCTGGCCACCCAAATTGCAACACCAAGAAAGACAAGAGATATAACAACAAAATTTATTTTGTAAATAACATGTTGACCAAGTATCAAATGATTAAATTTATAGACTTCTGTGAAGTGTAGTTCCTGCCAAAATCAGTAGCCAGAGTAGCCGCCATTGTTGGAGATCACCGCTGCCACACGCCTCGGCATTGATTCAAAGAGACTTTGGATGTGTTCTTGGGGGGTACAGCAGACCAAGCAGCTCCCACACGTTGCCAAAGTTGATCTGGTGTGGCAGCTGGGGATGTAATCTGGGTCAATCGTTGAGCAACCATGGACCACATGTTTTCTATCGGCGAAAGATCCGGAGATTCCATCTGGCGATTGACGAAGAACTCTTGGACAATGCGTGCCACGTGTGGTCGCGCATTATCCTGTTGAAATATGGCTGTGGGCAAGCCCTGAAGGTAAGGAAGGACAACTGGCTCAAACACCTCGGAGATGTAGCGCTGGCTGTTTAAAGTACCGGCAATGCGTACTAGAAGAGTGCGAGAGTGATATCCAATACCGCCCCATACCATAATACCCGGCGCAGGACCAGCGTGGCGGTGCATAACGCAGCTGTTCAGCATCCTCTCTCCACGGTGTCTCCAGACTCGAATCCGACCATCGTGGTGTTGCAGACAGAAGCGCGACTCGTCAGTAAAGACAATTTCATTCCATTCTGCCGTTTACGTCCTTCTTTCATCGCACCATTGGCGGCGGAGACGTCTGTGGTTCTGTGTCAAGGGTACACGAAGCAATGGACGTCTTGCGGACAGACCACTCTGCTGTAAACGGAGTCTAATGGTAAGCGCAGACACTGGATGATGCGTTACAGACAGAATGTGCTGTGCTATGGTTCGTTATGTGGCTGAGCGATCCGTCACTGCCATACGCACAATATGCCTGTCATCACGTGAAGTGGTGCACTGAGGTGGATGCCATCGAACACGTCGGTCCGTCGTACCCTCCTGCATCCAACGATCACATATCCGCATTACAGTTGTTTGGTTTCGTCCAACACGACTACCGATTTCCCTGAAAGATAATCCACAATCTCGGTAGGCCACTATCCTTCCTCTGTCGAACTCGGATACTTGATCAAAAGATGATCGCTGTTTTCTACGAGGCATAATCGATCGTTTTTTGGAAAAAACCACAAGAAAAACAAAATTGCCGTACTTGAAATTGTCGATATCTCCAAGCCTTAAATAGCACTTTGAAGTGGCGCCACAGGCGCGCGTGATGTGCGTCTGCGCTGAAATTCTAATCATTTGCGTATCTCACCTCCGCTAATGCATGTTGTAAATTTCATATTATTTGCATGCTTCCTTCAGGGTGTTGCATTTACGGTGGCCAGCAGTGTAGTAAAAAGAATTAGATTGTAATTAAATTCATTTTAATATGTTCTAGATTCAATTTTAAAATTCGGCACGACCCAAAAATTGCAAAAAATTCGGACCACCTGTGTGCCAAATCCCATTGCTGTAAGTGCCACAGATTCGTCAGGATTTTGATCAGACAAACACTTCTTTTTACAATAGTAGAGATAATTAAATACAAAAGAACGTTGACCTCGTTGAATGGCCGATTCTTGGCCCGAAATTTCTTTAACATTGAAAAACTGCGCTCAACAGAGACTGATGCTGCCTGACATTGTTTGCAGTAGCAAATGACTTGGAGGAAAATCGTCTCAGGGGAAAGTGTAGGCAGTAACCGTCAGGTAGTTTTTCTTTTCCAATCATTTTTTAGCCGACCAACCGGTATAGTGGTTAAGGTGTTAGCCTCTAGATTGGAAGATTCCTGGTTCGAATCCGGGTTCGGGCATGGATGTTTGTAAGCGTATGGTGTAGAGGCGGCTGGTGCACCTTAAATCTGTCGTGGCCGAAAGTCCTCACGTTGGGTTGGTGTGGAAGTTTGGAGAGTGGGGTGCCAGCTCAGGTGGTGCTTCGTCATCTGATCGTGGTTCAAAATTACGAGGTGTTGTCCTCGGATCTTTCCCTTAAGGGACTGATCCCGGACCGTCGTCAATAGCCCGTTGTGTTGCTCTAGTACGACGTTAAACTAAAAATTACCATTACCATTACCAATCATTTTTTAAGATACGCTTTAAGGTTGCATGGATCTTTAAACTCCACGATCTGATATCTTCATTCGCTGTCTCCGTGTCGTACGCTTTTGATTTTACTACGAGACGAATCAAACATTCGTAGGTGCTTTTGATTTTCAGCAAACGTTTTGGCAGCTCTGGGTGAACGAAGTTTTGCGTTCCAATATGCATTATTATATAGATATACAGGGTGATTTTTTTTTAAACTGACACTATATTCGGAGTCACCTGTAGCTCAATCTAACCACCGAAATGGCACCAAACTCGGTAAAGAGACTAATGATAACATGGAAAGTAGGATTTTGTGAAAATAAAATTAGTTCCAAAAATCACCGATAGAGGTATTTATGATGCTGTTGTAGCTTCTCAAACCGAGAATTAGCATAAAACACGGGTATCAAAGCAAAATGCAAATTTATTCTTTCGTATGTGACAACAGCGCCAGTAATTTGGGCTATAAATATATGTAGACAGCTCCGAAAAATATTCTCAGCTGAAGTGAGCCAGCTCAAGTGAATATGCGACTCACATAACCAGAACATGGTAATTAATTGGTAATTTTTTTAGTTAACGTCGTACTAGAGCAACACAACGGGCTATTGACGACGGTCCGGGATCAGTCTCTTAAGGGAAAGATCCGAGGACAACACCTCGTAATTTTGAACCACGGTCAGATGACGAAGCAACACCTGAGCTGGCACCCCACTCTCCAAACTTCCACGCCAACCCAACGTGAGGACTTTCGGCCACGACAGATTTAAGGTGCACCAGCCGCCTCTACACCATACGTTTACAACCATCCATGCCCGGACCCGGATTCGAACCAGGAACCTTCCGATCTAGAGGCTAACACCTTAACCACTATACCGGTTGGTCGGCTTTACTTACCAGAACATGCTTAATCTGTGAAGCTATTTTATCTTAATCAGTGCAATGCATCCACAGCTCTTCGTGAGTTTAGAACTCGACAGAAGCTACGCTTAATACTTCTAAGGGAATTAATAAGAAGTTCGAGGAAACAGGGTCACTGACAATTCGTGCATGCAGGGGGACTTAAACCTGTGTCAGAAGAGGTGATAACAGATGTTGCAACTGCAATCGTCGACAGATCACAGGGAACCATTGCTGGTAGCAGCAGCTACCGGGGTGTAGTGCGACAATTGGACATGAATTTTTCCACAGTATGGAGTCTTTCATCGAGTTCTCCCCTACTATGTGGAGAAGTGAATGTGGTGAATAAAGCTTAACATTTGCCTATAATTTTCTTTTTTTTTGTTACAGTTTTTACACTGGACAGCGCCATAAATAACCATATCGCCGAATTTTTTAACTAAATTTTTTTCTCCCGGAATCCTACTTCCCATGTCATCTTTAGTCTCCATTACGAGTTTGGTACCATTTTGATTACTAGATCGAGCTACAGGTGGCTCTGAATAGCGTCAGTTTAAAAAAAAAATCACCATGTATAGCTCAATTTTAAAAAGTTGCGGTTATAACTCATTTATAATACACCCCATGTAGGAGGAGGGTAAGGGTAATTTTAGTTAACGTCGTACTAGAGCAACACAACGGGCTATTTACGACGGTCCGGGATCAGTCCCTTAAGGGAAAGATCCGAGGACAACACCTCGTAATTTTGAACCACGGTCAGATGACGAAGCAACACCTGAGCTGGCACCCCACTCTCCAAACTTCCACGCCAAACCAACGTGAGGACTTTCGGCCACGACAGATTTAAGGTGCACCAGCCGCCTCTACACCATACGCTTACAAACATCCATGTCCGGACCTGGAATCGAACCAGGAACCTTCCGATCTAGAGGCTAACACCTTAACCACTATACCGTTTGGTCGGGTAAAAAAAGGGAAACTTTTGAATAAATTAGCATTTTCTATGGTCTAATTTGATAATGGGATTCAGAAAGCAGATGAGCCTCCCACCAAAAGTTTCTCTTCCCCAACATAAGAGAATAAAAATAAATCTTGTCCAGGCTTTAGACCCCTTTGTCATCCAGAACAAAAGTTTCCAACTGCAACTCTGCCATTGAAAAAAGATTACCACATATCAAAACCGATATATATATATTTTTTCAGATAGATATTAAGAAGCATCAAAAGTATTTCTTTCTTTTTCAAAACAATTTTCCAAATATTAACCTTGTTTTAAAACAAGCAAAAACGCGACTCGTTTTAGCATTTATTTGATACAAAAAAAACATTTTTACTTTAATTCCAGACTGGACAACAAATCTCAAAAATTTGAACTGTCAATAATGAAATATGCCCACAAAATGGACAATTCTTCTTTAGAGTGGATATTTGATCAAATGGGATCAATGATTTGGACGAATTCTTTTCTGGGGGACTCAACATTAGGAAATTAGCCCTTATTTTTGCAATGGTATCATCGGAGCTTTGAAGCAATAAACATGGAAGCTGCTATCGCCGCACTTAGTTTTCAGAAATTAAGATTTTCACACATAAAATTGTATAACATTGAACAAAAGTCTTTTATTGATATAAAAGTGCTTTTCATGTCAGTAAAGAATAAATCAACTCGAGATCAAGTAGTTGCACTTTTCAGCAAGCCAACTGTAGAAAGCTCGAGAGGTACTAATGACGTGCATCTCTCGTAAGTACACTATTGTATGAAGGGTGAATAATGTAGTGCATTAATATTATAATTCAATGAAATATTTTACATTATCTAATCTTGCACAAATTAGTATTAAAGATGTTTATTATATCTAAAGCTTTTTGATGAGCGACATTAGTTAAACACGAAAATCTGAAATTCGTTAGAATATTAGTCTAAAAGAGTGAAGCACACTAGAAATTAACAATACTAGCTGGGTAAGGCTACTGACATTATCAGTAAAGAAAGCATGCACTGAGTTGGTGAGATATATTTTCAAACTTAAAATATGTCTACATTGATTTCCAAATTTTTACTCAAAATAGTATATTTTTACTTATTTACGAAAAAAATAAATTCTACTAATTCATCAATTTTTCATAAATGATCAATGATATCCATAAGTTTACTTGAATATACAACAATCATTTCCTGTTTTTAAGAAATTCGACACTCTATTGATTTAAATACAATTACGATAGCAGCGTTGGCCAAAATGGAAACTTCTCAGTAAGCAGAAAATATTTAATAAGTACTGTAGGGTTAGGATTCCTCGATAGCTGGATTTTCAAAGCGGGTAAACTAAGTTCAGATTTGCGGTGTAACAAGTGAGAGTGGACTGTATATTGAAGAGTTGATTGCGGTGAGAACACAAATGATGCAGTGATGCCTTTTAGAGAAAATTGCTGTTTATTTCAAAACGAAGAAGGAGCATAGCATTGCTCCGCTATGGGAGAACATCACATATCAAGGGCAAAATTCGTTCTGAGGTTTTGGCGGGCAAAGCCGGTTACAAAAGAAGGCAACCCCTCAGTGAGTGAGGGCGCGCCAAGCATGGCGCGTTAGCAGCAAGTACTAAACAAGTACCCTCTCTGACAGACGCAAGCCGCAAATAAAATTTCCGTCTTTTGAAATAAGACAGCATTTGGGAATATTTTAAACCAACACCAAGAACAAAACAAACGCAACATTAGCTTTCAGAATAAACACTCTTTATTTTGTTATACAATTCACATGAATTTCACACTTTTATACCTCTGTTTAAAACAAGTTTTAACACTTAACTAGTTTAAAAAATATGACTTCAAATGGATATTTTATAAATGCAGCTGCTTAACACCTCTTCAATAACACAAATGAGCCGTTTTAGCAAAGGAAATCAACATGTATTATTATAAAAAGGGATGGAAGAGTAATCATTCTTCGCTTACTGTGTTTTTATTTACATTATATACAATGACAGAATATTAAGAGTTAGTATGAGGCATCAATGTGAAGTAATTCTATATTTGATTCATGTATCACAAAATAAAATATCACTAAGAAATAAATATAATCACAGACATTAATCTTTCTCTTTAAATATGTATATTGTAACATGCACACATCAACAGTAACACACAGGAACAATTCACTGCATACAATCATAATACTAATCAAAAGCATTCAAATCAAAACACAGCTTTAAACGTCAAAATCTGACATCATTAAAACAAATCATAACGAAAGGTACTATGTTTTTACAGGTGTTTTAAATGTACATGTTTTGTACAATGCCACTATTACCTTTATATTTAAATAATATGCTAAAATTTAAAAACAGTGCCTGACAAAAGCAAAAGGAAGAACATACAAAAACACTTAATATTCAACTCAGAAGAAAATTTCTAATACAATAAATGTTGCATCTTTCATTGTAAAATTATAACCATTCATCACAAAACGTTTAAAAACATCAAATTTTTGTAATCCAACAAATCACATTGCAAAAATAATTTTAAATCATTTGGCAGTTCATTAAAAACAAATGATCTTACAATTCATTTGATGTCATGATACCTTCAAACACAAAAAAAAACATTTGACTCAACCTAATGGCAGGAGGGTGTTCAATTACAGCAGGTCCCAGACTTTCATATTTACATTGTGCTATGCATTATACAATATAATCTTCTGAAATAAAAATATATATACATATCAGCTTAGTGCATCAAGATCAAAGATAAAATATTTAAACAGAAATATTATCATTTTTTAAATGCAAATTCTATAATAGCATTAAAAATATTTTTCATAAAATGAGGTTATGGAGGAGCATAAAGAATGAACAAATAATCTTACTGGTTATCCAGTTATTTCAAGGGATAACATGATTTTTCAGGGTGCTGGATTTAATTACTTTAAACAGTGGTACCTCTGGTATACATCCTTAATCCGTTCTAGATCCTTGGACTTTTATCAAACAAATTTCTCCCACAAGGAATAAAGGGAAAATGACTAATCTGTTCCTATGACTGGCTTTAAACACTTCACTTTCTTGGCTCGTTCCTGCCTTGTTTCTCAAAAGATCAGCATGCATCAGTTTTGCCCTTTCACAAATCATTACCTACGATACACTATCACCAGCACTGTTTTTCTTTTATCCTGTGTGATCAAAAGTTATTTTTCAACATACTTTAACGTTCCTCAGATATGTATGCCGCTTTCATACTTTTCAACAATTTCTTTTTTCACCTCCATGGTGATCCTAACCATTTTTTTTTTGCTTGGCTCTTCTTATCAACCTTTTCAGAACTCATGGTTAATGAATTTACAAAACATTTACCCAAAAAAACCACAAAATAACATGACAATTCAGATAATTATAGCGCAAGTTGTTCACTGAATGGGAGAAACAATTGTACTGACACTCGTGGCAAAGATCTTACTACCCTTCCACCATTTAACGCACACGAGTTGTATTCCAAACAAAATTTTTTGCGTCCAAACAGGACATATATAAAGTTGGACATATTCCAAAGCAGGCGTGTCCAGAGGAACCATTGTATATTTATGCATCTAAGTCGGTTATTATCCAGTGTCAGCAGTGTTAGTCTTTTACACACTAAGACTTGCACACCTTTTAGCACGGTCACTTTTCAAGCAAAAGAAAAATTAATGATTCACTTGACTCCTTTGGAAGCATCAAAATTCAGACTTAACCCCTTTTGCCTTGACACGAAAAATTTACTAAGGCTTTTATGGCACATTCAAAATAAAAATGGAAAAATACCCCTTTTTAACACCATTAAGAACATTGTTTAGCAAATAGATAAACAGTAGATTTTTATGTCCTTTTAAAAACTAAAATAAAACCGTATTTATATGAAAAAAAATATAATGGGTAGCATAGGCTAATATTGCATATGAAAATGGACTAATTTTGTAGAGAAACAGTAACCTCACAGATGTCATATGGCTAATTTAAGAGCTTAAGATCTAATACTTAAGTGTAAGTTGGTTACTCACAGGTAAGATTACAAGTCTTTTTATGTTTGTAATTTATAAATAGTAAAAATGTTGTTCTAAAATGATCCACTAAATCTGGTTTTGTCCTCATGGAGCAAGGCCAAATCATTACACATGCTTTGGTCATGACTAATAAAGAAAACTTAGCCCACTAAATTTACCCTCTGGTAATCATGACCAATGTCATCACTAACAATAGCCAACTAAGTGACATGCACTAAGCAATCATGACTGAAGCCATTATTAATAGTAGCCTACCAAGAGTTTGAATTTTTGGGTACAGCTACACTCTACGTTTATGAATGATGGCAACGGCTTGGCGATTTTTTTTGGCGTACTTCTAGTAGTAAGTTACGATAAATTAAGGCAACCCATCTTTCGTTACTGATGCTGTGGTTTTCATGGCAACCTCGGCAAACGGAAACTTTCAATTTTCATTTTTAATATTTTAGAAAGTTCTTCCAAAATCCGTTAGTCGTTTGATTTCATTGTGATTCGTTTGTAATTTTTTCTTTCCTCCTATTGGTTATTTTGTTTTTAAAATATCCTTTGATTGCATTGGTTCTTTTAAATCGTTTTCTGTGATACCATTGGTCCATTTATTTGTATTTTGACGGTTGTGGAATTTTTATTTTACTATAATAGTTTTCACGATAGGATTAAGAGTTTTGTTTTTTTGACCACTTTCGTTTTCATTATTTTTTTACGAAAGAATTTTGACGTTATCAGGTTGTATTATTTCTTGCTTTTTTTCTTTTGTAAATCTTTTCTTTTTCTACATGCTCACTGTATTCAGTGTAATTCGTAAGTTTCAGGGTATTCTTACCCAACATTCGTAGCTTAGTTTCTCTGGTGGTTCACAAATGTGTTTTGATATGTGCTTATGCTTATTACTTTTAGTGAAAATTTTTAAAAAAATATGGTTTTTAAACATTCTGAAATGTGTTTTAAAAGTGTGTTGTAAAAAGAAAAAAAATTGGAAAAGAAAAAGAGTTAGGAAATAATTCTTTCCTTGGCGACTTTAGAAGTTCGCCAAAAAAATCACCAAAGCCGTTGCCATCGCTCATAAACGTAGAGTGTAGCTGTTCCAATTTTTCTTTTTCTCAGATGATCCCTTGCCATTTTAGTGCATCATAAGCAACAAAACTTAATTTTCTGTTTATTCAAAATGCTTTGTCAACCATAAAACATGAAGATACATTTTCACAGGTAGTTTATGAGCTAGCATGTGAATTCCAGAAAATTTGCATTGGTACTAGGGTTGGAAGTCACCAGTAAGTAAGCACTTGTGATATCAGACAACTCGGGAAGTGCACTTTAGATCATGTAAAGGGTAAACTTCATAGACTATTAAGTGTCAATATTGCAAAGCTGCTATTTTTGCTAAGCACAGAGATGTCCAAGAACAAAGTTTTTTTGACTTTATTTAAGCTTTGACTGCAATCATCTATAAAACATGAAATCTACATGAAAATTTTGGTAGGCATTTTAACCAAAATAGACAAAACAAGTAAATTAACAGTCATAAATACACTAGCTAGGACTAAGATTCTCAGTCAAGTGAATGTTTTAACACTGGCATTGACCGATATTCCTACGACCAAAAATTTTGTTGTTCATAAGCACGTGCAATACCTAATCATCATTAAATTGAAACAGTAGGTGTTAACCCAGGGTTCTACATATCAGCTCATAGATCTGATTGGTAACCCCATGACAAGTTGTACTGTCGTAAACTCTAGGTAGTGCTATCGGGGTACATGAATAAGTAGATAGAGTGAATGTTGCTATCTACTTCACTTACAGCTTATACTGAGAGCTCATAAACTATCTCTGAAAACTGATCTCAACGCTTTGTAAAAGCAGTTCAATCCTTGGATGAAATATTTTTTATCAAAGTACTTACATACATTTATGTACAGATTAAAAATCTTGATCGTCACACAGGGTGAGGAACTCATCATATTGCTCCCTGTTGCAGTTTCCATCGCTTGAATATACATATTTTTGGAAGGAGCCGTCCATACAAACAGCTGAAACAAATAATTAGTAAGATTAAAATAGCAATTTCTTGGTGGATTTTATTACATTAAATCCATTAACATTACATAAATTGCATTATAGGATATTAATACTCTAATTCCCCCCCCCCTCCCCTTCAACATTAAATTTTACTATTCTCTTTAATAATGAAGATAAGTTTTCAAGTAATGTTCCCAATGCAACTTCTACAAGAGTAAAAATTTATTAAAAAACTGTTTTAAAAAGAGAAAAACCTTTTGGTTATTGCAACTAATTGTATATTTTAATTAAATTAAATGGAACAGGAATGATTTATAATGATATATTGGATGTTAAAGCAACAAAAAACTAGGAAAATAGAAATAGATGAATATTCTTTGATGACAGGCATTTGATTTATAAATATAAAGTCTGATTAATCCATGGTCAAACCAGAAACTTCAAAAGTGGAAACAATATCAACATAGCCTATTCGGTTCAGTCGTATAAAATCTATAAGCTATCAATTTTAATGATTCCAATTATACGATATTATATTTTTAACACTGTGAGATCGTAGTCCACAAGGGAGCCGACAGCCACATGTGTGGAAACAACTCAGGGTCGGCCTCTGTTTCTTGTTCACCCCGATTTCCACCGGACAGCGGGGCTTTGTGAAGAACCGCCGGTTGTCGGTTTTTTCGCACATGTGGGGGATCTGAGACCCCTTGAGTGGGAGGTGAATTGGAAACAGAGGCGACGCGGAGAAAAAAGGTTGTTGCCCCGAGAAGAAAGAAAGGGGACTCGAGCGAGGGAAGCCACAGAGGAAGGTGGCGAAGGAGGTAGCTCGCTGCAAGATTACACGGGGAAATCAAACCCCGTTGAAAACCAGACAAACTGTGAGAGTTTGAAACTTACTGTTTGAACAGGAACAATTGGGCTGTTTGGTATCGATTGTAAAATCCATTGTACATAGTATTTGATGTAAAATTTCTCTTAAGACATAATTAAATTGTATAAAACGGAAACCGTTGAGTCTCACTTCATTGGTAGTAGTGTGGTGTACCAAAAACGCCACAACACAAATGCACAAAACATATTTTCAACAATTTTTTTTTTTACATATATAAAGAAAAACAGCATCAATTCAAAAAATATTTTACCATATATTGATGAGTTTGAGCCAAAGGCACAAATACATTTATGTTCTTGCTTAACTGTGAAGCTTGTGAAAGCCCATTGTGAATCTCCATAAGAGCCCATGAATTTCGCTGGATTTGAAAACCTAAAAAGTAACAAATTTCTTAGAGAATGATAAAAGCCTGAAAAGTTAGAAACCTGCAATTGAACTTGGATGTGTGTGTAGTAAAATCAGAACTAAAATGTGTTAATATGTATAATTTATAACTTAAGTTGTATGTTACGTTTCTTTTAACTGCTATTTGTAATCCTTTGAATTTTTTAATTCTAAGTGTATGAATATTGTCAACATATTGCAACTTAGCAAATGGGGATATACGATATATATCATAATTGAACAGACAATAGACATTTCAAAATACGCTTAATTTTCAGCAAAAGCACGATAGTAATTAATATGACTATAACTGTAACATTAAAGTAACGAAAAAAATACATACGCGAGGCGCTTGTTTAAGTGAGTATCCTTAAGCGCAAATACATGGACGGTACCCTTATCGCTAGATGCACACAGATAGTCAGAGTCACTGCTGAAATTTATACTGAAAAAGAATCACTCAATGAGAAAAATAAAATACAAATTATTCAATTCAAATATTTGACACTGCAAACTTTTCATAGTATAAAAGGGAAGGAATTTTGCCATTTTAAAAATAACAATGCTTTCAATTTTGAAAGAGTATCCTGAAAATTCTGAAACCCCACATCAAAGTAAAATTGTCACACATGGAGTGTTCCAAGTACAATAAACTGTGCTTAAAATTTTACCAGAGTTAAAAATTTCTGGAATAAGAGACCCCAAAAAACTTTTTAAAATATGTAAAATCTACTTTATACTTATACTATGTTATAAAAATAATGGTTAGAAATTAGGTAAATAAATTAACTGTATTTAATACATAACATTAACTTTAATGCACAAAGGACACAACTTAACAAAGAAAAAATCTAATGCCCTTCAAACATTGAGAAATAAAAAACAAATACTAACAATTCTAACAAATGGATTTGGATTCCTATATAAAATTGTGATTTCCAATGCAGCACTTGCAACACAAATAAGTCCATATTGGGCGGCTATGTAAAAGGTATGTAGTTATGTAAAAATATAACTTGGCTTTGCTAATCTTGGTAGAGGTATATCCATGAGTTGAAACATAAGAAATTTGTTTGAGTAAAATATGGGTGGTAAATTTTATGCATGCTTAAAATTATGCCCTTAAAAATATGACACCTATTCTTGTATCTAAAATGTATTCAATTTTCTATGGTAAAAGTCATGGCTTAAAATAAAGTGCACATAATTTTTATTTTCACTTATACTTCACTTTAGAAAAGAAATATTACCACCTACCAGTACAGAGACGCAGGATCAGAACCACGACGCAATTCAATCAATTTCGTTTTTGTAAAAGTATCAAAAACCCTAATCAGGGTGCCCTGAAGTTAAAAAGTATTGTATTATTTAAAGTACCACAATTGAGTAATGCATGCAAAGTCTTGATTGATTTATTTGGGTTAATATCAATAAAACGATGGATGAAATAAAAGCAAAAAATTGCAAGACATCAGATAAATATACAGTACCATGGGAATCATTCGATCAATGGGCTTAAATGTAGGGAGCATGGACTTTACTCAGGCCAACTGTTTTTCGATCGTGTGTTAGAAATAAGTAAATTGATTTTCAGTAATAGTCGAGCAAAAACACAGTTAATGTGGAATTGAACCCAAACATACACACATTGTGACAACTATTTACATTACAAAAGATTCAGTTAATATGGGATTCATCGTTGAAAATTTTTAGTAAATAATTACAGAAATTTGTAATGGTTGGCATCTGACTTCACAAAATTAATGACACTAAAAAATAAATAATGCACAGCTTAATTTAGGCTTCTGAACTCGCACAATATTTACAAATGTGGCAGTAAGGTAAAAACTGTACATAGAATAACTATTAAATTAGTTTAATCTGATCTTAGGCAGTTCCAGAAACTTTTAATTTGTCACACAAAATGACAAATTTATTATCAAATCCTCAAGTTCACGGGAAAAGAACTCACATTAAATTAAAGATATTTTGTAAGGAAAAGAGACTTAAATACTCACAATATAATATACATTCATAACATTAGAAAAACAATTATTTTTATTATTATTTACAGATTGTTTACAATATTTGTAACACTTGTAGAAAATTGCATATTGAGGATAAAAATTTAAGAAACAGTTATAGTAAAGACTCAAGTCACAGTTGTAGTTAAGAGTATTCAAAAGATGATATTCAAAATAATTACATACCTTGATGGAGGCAGTAGCAACTAGAGTACCCTGATGATTTAGAGTAATGTACGCCACATTCGTTGTGTGCGCACTAATGATGATTGGAGCTGCCGAACTGCCAGGGTTCAGTCTTGCCAAGTCCTGAAACAGGAATGAATATATAAAGTTAGTACCACACCAAACTCTTTAGTATCAGTGCCAGTGAATTAATTTAAGATATTTTAAACTTACAATTATTTGTATGCTGCCAGAATAATGTCCAGGAAAAACCAACAGTTGTCTTTCAGAACTAGGAAATGGGCTTACTTCACAAAGACCTGAATTAAAATTCACAACATTAAAAAGAAAATAAGATAGAATAGTTTATTTGGATTTGTCAAATAAAGCAAACGAATGCATTATATTTACCAAATATCATATAACAAAAAGTAGTTAACATATCTTTTACATTTATATCAGAAAACTTTTAGACACAATCACTTATTTTAAATTTAAAGAACCATGGGACAGAAAAGATTAATCAATTAATAACATTTTGAACTGAATTTTATTGGAAATAAATAGGAGTACCCTTTGTTTCTGACATATTTATTTTATTATACATTCTCACATATACATATATTTAATACACATATACATATATATTCTAACATATACATATTATTTAATCATTTATACATAAAATTAGTTTGGGGCAGAAGCATTCAATGAATAATAAAATATTGTGTTTATTCAGTACAATTTTCTGCAAAGCTTCATTCCTACATTGCAGAGAATCATAAGCAACCTTTTGAGTTCTGAATAAATAAAAATTATGACATTAGACAATTCGACATTTGACTAAAATTGAATATAAAAATCATTGTCCTACAGGCAATGACTTGAATTACATTACAATATAGTCAAGCAGACTATCCAGCACTGTTTCGTTAAAGCTGGCTTCACTCTCCAGGAGGAAGTCAGCAATCTTCTTAAAGCGATTCAGTAGATGTTATTTAGCTAGAGGGGTTTGAATTACAATGTTTTGAAGAATATGCAAATTGTGATGCTCAGTTGGTTACATGAGTTAAAAGAATCAGATGCTAATAAAAGAGCAGAAAATGACTGCAGCGAGAAAGACAACACCAAAGTTTTTATCTCAAACAATTTATAGGGAAGCTTATTTTTTGTGTAGCCTTATGCAATTATTTATTGTATCAAGAAATGGAACAAAGAACTTCTGAGCAACTGGATTTAATACAAAATGTGTTATTTGGAGCTCAAAGGAGAATTGCATGACAAACCACAACGATCAGTTTTCCTGAGAGTAATTAAATTAGTCAATATTATTATTTTTTCATTAAAAGTAAATTATTCTATGCATGCTGAGTTAATAAGTTATGATTCGGGATGGTATGTAGTATCCGATACGTTACAACTTTCGAGCGATGTATCGCCAAATGTGGTAACCTTCCCGTTTTCTCAGTTTTAAGGCAACCCTATATATTTTGTCCTGACGATAATAAACGGGTCTCATGATTGGTTAAGGAAGAAAATACGCTTTTCCACTTTTATTTTTAATGTAGAACGGAATTAAAATTTAGACAGTCTAAAATTGTTGGGTGCATATGAATTTTGCTCTTGATTTATAAAATCGACTTGTTTAATTTATTTTCAAAATTTTTAGGATAAGTTTGGAAAACAGATTGTGAGTTACAATTTTTTAAATTTTTTCACTTAATTTACATTTTGATGAAAATTTTGAAAAAAAATTTGGATTAAATTTCATTTTTGAAATTGCAGATTGGAATTTAGAATTTTTTTCCCCTTTTGGTTTCTCATTTCCCTTTAGTTCAGTGGTCCCCAACCCCCGGGCCGGTACCGGTCCGTGGATCAAATGGTACCGGGCCGTCCAAGAAATATTAAATTTTTTCCATTTTATTTACTTTGGTGTATTTATCTCGGGTTTGTGCGGTTCTTAACTATGAAATGTCCACTCAAATTAGGAGGCGGTAAATCAGAACTTGAAATTTGTTCTGTTGCTAAAGCTTCAATAATGATTTCTGTATTCTGTATGTCTCTATTTTCTAATTTTAACAAATGTTTTCAAGTTGGCAGACAAAGTAGCTGCATTTAAATCCAAACTGAAGTTGTGGGGACGGAGCGTGAACAGAGGCATTTTGGACATGTTTCAGACATTAATGGGGATTTTAGGCGAGACTGAGCCTAAACATTCATTCTCCTAGTTGGTGCACGATCACCTGTCTTTGCTTTTAAAAGAGTTCGAGCGCTTCGTGGGTTTTTTGTGGTTGGGAAACTATTTTATTGATTTAGCGTTCTAGTGAGTTAAAATGTTAAATCACATTATATTAATTTTTTGGTGTAACTGTATTTTATTTTGAAGGCATGTTTAAATCCAATTAAATTAAAATTATTAAATCAAAACAATCTAAAATATAAACAATCAACGTATCTCAATCTGTTTTTCAAAGATTTTTTTTTTCTCATGAAAAACCTTTATGTGGATTATGATCACAGAAAAGAACTACCTTATTAAAAAAAGATTTCGTGTTTTGAATTTTCTATGTATTGCAAAGTCTCTAATTCAAAATTGATAAAAATCCGGACGTTTTAAAAAAAATCGCGGTTTATTTTTTTATTAAAAAATATATATATATATATATATTATTTAAATTTTTTTTTAAAGGGACAAAACTAGGATGAAATTGACGCAAAATTGCGTACATGTTCGGAGAAAACCAGACTGAAATATTAGAAAATTTTCAAGTGAAATTTATATTGCTTTTTTCTTAATTTTTAAACAAATTATTATTATTTATGCACTGTATGCAAAGGTTCACGGTGTGGCTTTTGCTATATGGCGGCCATCTTGGAATTGCTTATATCGGCCGCCATCTTGATTTGGCGTAAACAATCGCTTTGGCGGCCTAACATATCGGATGCTACCACTCCACCGAAAATTGAACAAGTTTAAGCAAACATTTGTATAAGTATGAAATATGTGTATAAAAAATTACATACTTATTTTTGGGTCGAAACCACTTTGAATTAAGAATTTTTCAAGAATTCAGACATTTACCAGTAAAAAGTATTCACTATCGAATAATCTCAAGTCTGGAAGAAATGGGTTAAGTTCACTTAAGCCTAGTGCAAAAAATATGTAAAAATTTAATAAATGCATTTCTGTGGATGAAATTCTTAAAAGTTACCAAATAACTTTAATACAAGAAGTTAACTAATAAAGGTGATTTTAATATAGTACTACACTTTCCTATTTTACGATATACTTTGCATTTAATGAGTTAATATTAAACATACAAATAACTTTCAACAAAAAACTTCAATCAATATTAAACTCCTTCGTGTCAAAATTAATCAAACAATCAAATTAATTGAAAGTTCATTTAAACAATACTAATTCATTACAAAACACTACTCTGTTCAATTCTGATTGCATGAACATTGGTTGTGAATGCAGTTTATTAAAAACTTTCCAATTGTGAATACTTTCACAGCACCAATTGTGTAGACAATAAAATAAATTCATTATAACATTCTAAAATAATTTGAGCATTTGAGAAATAAAATTGACATCACACATCTTGAAGGAATTATCTTAATAAATTAAGTTGAACAAAACATAAACTCAAATCTTACCCCTCGGATTAACCCCAGTGTCAAATGTGAAGAGTTTAGCAGGATTGTTTGGGAAGCTGAACACGTGAATTTGCATCTTCAATGCGACATACAGCCTGAAATATTTCAAAAGAAAGATAGTTGAAAAAATTAGATTAATAAAATACGTTATTTCAGGGTCAAGGATGAAACAAGTCACAACAACTTACCTGTCTCGCCTTAGCCTCAGGGAAAGAACAGGAGATGAAAATGTAAATTCAGAGACGAATCTTCTTGCCAAATCATCCCATAGGAGAACTAAATAAAATATAAATTATGAAGATTATTACTATGCATGAGAGGTTTAATTTGTTTTAATAATTGTAAATACGAAATTTATGACTGAGATTCAATGAAACAGTAAAAAATTAAGCAACTGAAAGAAGATTCATGAAATAGGGGCCTGATTTGGAAGACATACCATTTCTGTTAGTACTTCGGAGGCAATGCTTATAGACGAAAATTCAGTTTGCAATCTGTTTCTGAGAAATTGCTTTTCATGTCATTTTTTGGTGTTCTTGATTTATTGTTCATTGAGATTTTTAGGAAATGTTTCAAATTTTTAGCCCATTTTTTACCTTGGTTTTAATCAATTTTTTGTTGAAACTTTCCCATGTACCTTTCATTCACAATTTCATTTTTGCTACAAAGCACATTACAAATGTCTCATCTGTTAGCTTTTGGCTCTAAAAACTATGTAATCTAACTTTTAACACAAAACAAATCTTTTCAATGAATTTTTTAGGTAAGAGAATCACCAAAAAGAATGAAGGCTCAAAGTTTTTTTATCATCTTGACAGAAGGAAATGAAAGATGAAACTTCATTTTGGATTGACAAATTGTTAACCAAATCATTCAAAATCTAAATCATTTACGGCATGGTTTTCACACAAAAGTCAATTCCTAGAAAAAAGAACTAGTTACCCAAAACCAGGCAACCGGAAAAAAAAACACGGAAAATGTCTAGTAAAAAACTATATGCATGAAGAAAATTTGTGGGGTTTTTTTTTACATTTTTAAGTCATTCCATAAGTTTTATTTTATTCATTCATAAGAGAGAGAAAAACTGGAGATAATAAAATTTCATTTTTTTAAATAGGACCTAATTAATTAGACCAGGAAAAGTTTAATATGTAACATGTTGCTATCAACATTTATAAGCAGACTAGGACTAAATATGTGGCTTGTTGATTTCATTATAACAAAGCACTAACCACTTCGCTACCAAGAAGTTTCTTCAAAAATTAATTGCCCAAGAGTGCTAATTAAACAGGTTTCATGAAAACATTGAAGTATTAAGGAAAATACCTCATCCTAAACTTATGCTATTCGTTAGTAATTACCTTTTCCAATAAAAACCCTATTACAATCATCTAATGTTGATTCATTAAAGCATAAAAAGCTCTGCTCCATGATCTTTTTATATACAGTACAAAGTCCCAAATCTGAAATCTATATGTACAATTCTCTTACGTGGCACACAAAAAAAAGAGGTTTTTTAATCGCGTTTTGGCAACACTGTAGGAATGTTTACCACGAATCCTCATGCCTCAACTGAATTTATAGCGTTATGCTATGAATTTTTTTCCAATAAAATTAATAATATTAGTCATGCTGTTGCAGCGTACAAACAACATGCTGGGTATTCGATTTCCAAAGCAGCGCTTAGATCGAGTCAAAATTTGCTCAAAGTTTTCATTTGATTTCCGAATTGTTCCTAATTCTGATTCCAGAGGTACTGTGTAACTTTTCTGTAGAATAACAAATTTAAATTTGAAAAATATTTTTTTTTTGGAATATCACATTTTGTAAACAATCCCTTCTGCTATCACATGTGTCCTTATTCATGCGAATTAGGTTTGTACAGCGAATCAATAAGGATTGCTAAGCAATCCTCCAGTGGTTGGTGAGCATTAGCGAACCCCCTAGTTGTCTAAAATCCGGACGTTTTGCTAACCAGCGTTTTTTTTCTTCTCACTTTTTTCTAACTTCCGCCTCTTTTAAGAAAAAGGCGTTCAACCTGGACCAAATTGATGGAACAACGCAAAATAACAGACATGTTCAGAGTAAATACCACAAAGAAAAATTAGAACATTTGTAAGAAAATTTGTTGCATTGTACAAAAATGTTTTTTTTTTTTTTCCTTTTAAAAAAATGATTCCTATTTATATATTTGCTATTTTAGTATTGAAAACGTGTTCCGAAAATAAATAACAAGCAGACAAATTTGTACGCAGGGAAAGGATTACATTAGGGTTTTTTTGACAAAAAACTGCACATAATCCAAAATCTGAAAAAGTTCGAAATCCAGAATGGCAGATCTCCGGAGGATTCTGGACTTTATACAGTATCTGGTACAATAAATTCAACCACATTTTTACATGGCACTTAAGTGTAGATTTTTTTTAGCAGTTTAAACATATTTCATTTCAAATGCTGTATTTTCAAAGTTTTTAGGGAAAAATATGTGTAAGAAACATTGTAGTCACATTTACATAATATAGCTGCTGAAATACAATAAAACTTATTTTAAAGTTTTATGCAATATGTTAAGTTCTCTTAAAACATGGAAATTTAAGGAAAATCCACCTGTGTTTTCAGCAAATTTTTGTTGTTTACCACCGCCTACAATTGCCAATATATTAGTACGGTACAGCATTTCACATATAGCCACACTCCCAACAGTAGCTGTGTCTGTAAAAACAACAAAATATTCATTTCAATTTTTTTATTTTACATATACAAAAAAAAATTGTCAAAATATTAACATACTATAACCATTTGTAAATCCTCTTAAGGAGGTAATTTATTACTCTGAATGTAAATGTAATGAACCAATGAATGCAAACGGGAAAGTAGTATTTTAGTAGCATAAGCAGAAATAAAAAAAAAATCTTTCATACTGCAATCTTATCCAGCAAATAAAATATAATACTGACATTTCTTAAATATATATAAAGTTGACAAAAATATAATTATCTTACCCAAGTGAGTTTTTTCTCTTAATGGTTCTATGTTATAAATCCTCATTCCATTATCCATAGCACAGGAAAAGCAACCTAGGCAAAAGAAATGTCAATTTTCAAAATAAAATGTGTTCACAAATGAAATCAAATGGCTGGTTTTTAAGAACGTTTTTACATCTTGTTTCATAAAAAGAATCTATATAAATAAGAATGGAGTGTTTGTTTGTACATTCAATATTTTCGATGCATTTCAAGTTTTCTATCCGTTTTGGACCCTTCTGATGCCGAATCCGCCTTTTTCTCGTTTGGTGTCTGTCTGTCTGTCTGTCTGTCTGTCTGTCTGTATGTTGTGCCCTATACACGTCCACGCGGTTTAAGATATTTTCATGGAAATTTGCATACAGAGAGTACTTATCTTGATTTAGTGAGTGGAATTGGTTGCGAAAGTCTGTCTGTCCGTCTTTCCGTTCTATGCTCGATTTTGTGTTTGTGTGTTTGTGTAAGCATCACATGAATTGTATTCCAGATATTTGATTCTATTGTATTTTATTTTATACATTATCTATTAATTTAGTGAATGCAATATTAAACATTTCTTTATTGTTATATTTAGACGGGTTTCATGCTAAAACACCTGAGTAAGTATACTTAAATCAACCATAATTTGGTAGTTTTGGAAAAATTGGAATGTCTATTGAATATTACGATTAATTCGATTGCTTTACCAGTACTGCTGAAAAAGTAATTATTCTTCAAAAAATTATTTTTTTTAAAATGGAATTTCATCTCTAATACGTCATTTATTTCGAGTCTTATTTTTATTCTTTGCGCAATGAAAACGATTTCCGAATATTTGGGACAGACGATATTTTTCAATGAAACGAGAATGAACACGATCGCGCGAGCAGTGATATTTTTTCTGGTTCTTTCGCTCTGAATTAATTTCACAATTCTAAATTTTGTACACTTTTAGTTGTAAGTTGTGGCAACTGTGCGAGATCAAGAGATAAAATTGAATCACAAATTAATATCTTTGGAACAATTTTTTACGACATCTTTTATTTTGTTTTACTTTGCTGTTTCCTGTTTTAAATATTTATTATTTTAATAAATGTGTTTTCCTTCTCATCACACCCAACAGCAACAAAAGTATTAGACTTGAAAATGTTAGGTAAGTCAGTATAAATTTTCAGTAAATTTTAAGTGTAGTTATGCCATTATTGAAAGAATAATGCCGTTATTTAAAGAATAATGTCGTTATTGAAATAATAAGAATGTTTAAAAATCCAAACTAGAACTTTTTCCAACATTAAAAAATTCGTTGTAGTAATGACAAAAGAAGATTGCAAAATTTCACAATGTCGCATACCGGAGGCAAGAGTGCCACAGGTAAAAAAATATTGTTTTGTTGACTATGAGTGCGAGAGCACTCGCCGTAAATCGTAATTTTAATTAATTGAGTTGCACATGAAAACAACTTAAGAAAGGGAATTCCAAATCTTCCTAAAATTCGTCTTTTATAGTAGTAACCTTAGTATCACCTTTCGTCTTTTTGTAGCTTTGTCATACGGCAATTGTGCGATGTATGTGAAATGTATTACATGAATGGATATGCATGTGTAGCATTTGTGTCCAAAGTAAGTTGTAGAAAATATAAAGATGGCGAAAGGTGTTAAAATAAATTTTTACTCTACAAAAAACGTAAGTCATTATATATTTTGATTATCTCTTCAATCTAGAGTAAACGAATTCAAACCGAGTAAGGTCGGGTATTTTGCTAGTTGTAAAATAAAAGTAAACACTCTAATTTAAATGTTTGTTCAAAAATGAAGACCTCAAAAACTTTAGGCATTAATTAGCATGACACAATTCAATAGAAGCATAGCCAAAAATTTCCAACAGGAGGGTTGTAGTGTGTTCTGTATTCTTTCCTGTTTTGTAAATAATTTCCATTCAAATGATCTGAACAAATATATTGATTAAATAATTTGCATCATTCTGGAAAAAGAAAAATATGAACATGGGAACAAAACTAAGCTCTTCATGCATATAGCTTTATTTAACAAAATCTTACAATGAATATGATTGAAGAAAATTATATTCATAGGTTTTGAGTGAGGTTATGATCTTTCATCTTGCTCTAGAAGCAAAACTTTTCCTCTACCTTGAATAATATCAAGCCCTTTCCTCCACCTTAACTATCAAGTTCTAAAAACACAAAGAAATAAGGCACTCCTAGAACCATTTCATGTCTGGTACTGACAGTTACTTATGAGTTCCACATTCAATACCAGTTAATTTCTTCAAGCAGAATTTATTTAGGACGACAAATTTACCCAGTTATAAAACAATATAAAAACATACATCACTGGATCTTTTTTTTATCAGTGAAAGTTAGTGTGAATTTTCACAAGTACTTGGGGAAGGGAAAACACAATTCATACATCAATTATAAATTTTGAATAGTAAATGGAATACACTTTGGGAACATTTGGTCTAACTTTAAAAGCAAATGCATTTTCATTTGCAGTGAGTCATTTTTAAAAACAAACCTTGTACACAAGGAACTTTATCTTAAAATATTACTAAAACATTAATTTCAAATTGCCACTCTCTTTATATTTGATTACTTAATACTGAACCTAAACAGGAACATGTGAGTATGAAGAGAAAATTTTTGAAACAGGAAACTTAAAATTTTAATTGGTAGGTTTGTTGCTAACAACCAAACATTTATACTTTTCAATAGTTTAAGGACTACAATAGTACAGTAGGGTCTCTAATCCAGAATTGTCCAAAATCAGCACTTTGCTAACCAGCGTTTTTTTCCCTCACTTTTTTACATTTTCCGACAATTTTTAAAAAACAAGGAGGTAAACCAGGACCTAATTGATGAAACAATGCAAAATAACGGAGATGTTCAGAGTATACACAGAAAATATAGAAGATTTGCAAGTAAAATTTGTTGCATTGTGTTGAAAAGGTTTTTCCTTTTATAAAAATTATTCCTTTTTTTTATAGATCTATTATTGTACTAATGCAAAATTTGCACCTGGGGTTAGATTAAGGATATTTTGACAAAAAGTGCAAATAATCCGGATTGGCCGAGGTCAGGACGATTCTGGATATGGGACTTTGTACTGTATTATGTTGTATAGTATTTGTAATGTATATACTAGTAAAGTAAAACCATAACTATTACAAGCATTAAATTGTAGAGCTTGTAATAAGCTTTTTTTTAAATAGGATTTTTATCCTAGTTTTTTTAATCAATGCTGTAGGAATATAGAATGCTGCAGGTATATACAAATAAAGGGTGGAATTTATTCGATAGTATTCTATATAACACAAAAATATTAACCCACATAAAAGAGAAGAGATCCTGGCAGAATTTCTACTTTATATTTCTTTAGTTTTCTAGGGGAACTGTTATGAATTCCCAAGTGCACATACAAAAAAATAAATTTTTAATTAATTCTCAAATAAAATTATGAATAAAAATTTATAGTTTCTTGCAGTAAAGATTCCAAAAATTAAAAATGTAAACCAGCACCAACAAAATAGAGATTAATTTTTCAGGATTTCAAAAATTAAATATTTTCCCAGGAAAAATTAAACTGTTTAACAAGACTTGAATTCACTTAAAATTACAAGATCTTTTTAGCCTTGTCTAGAACTGTTCCCCTTCTAAAAAAAGGACACTAAATCAGTGAACTGATCTACCACTAAAGGTGAGATGTGGACTTTACTACATACATGCACCCCTCATCCCTGGCTTGGATTTTGGGGTTTTGTTTCCCAAGGTCACCCTATCAAGGTTCTTAAAACCAGTTTGGGATTGTCAAGTTTCAAAGGGGATGCTGAGCCATATCTTAGCAGGGTAGAGAATCCCTATTGACCATTGGCCACTCCAATGGGGGAGCAAGAGGTAAAGGATGAGGTATAGTATTTTATCCTTGTTTTCTCAAAGTTCCCAGGGTTGTTGCTAGGGTCCTGCTCCTAATCTAGAAAATGCTAGAAGGGGAAGAACAAAGGAGGAACAGATGGCTAAGATGATCTTTCAGCTGTTTTGAGCTGATAATAAGGGCTTGCATCACTTTCATTGTCCTACATCAGTTTTAAAACTTGAGATTGTTTGGTTTTCAAAATAAGTAACTTATTTTGGGAACCAAAAAAGTTTTTGAACCACACATACCTAAAAACTTTAAAAAATATCTTCTACAAAATTTTTCAAGAGATTTGTATATAATTGACTATATAAGAAAAATTCAATACATGTAAATTTACAAAATTAATGCTGCATATATTAGAATAAAATTATAAATACATTTAGAGTTTGCAAAATATGTATTAAAAACCATAATCAACAGTGTTTACTTATTTAACAAGTTTTCATGGTTTATAGTTGAAAAACAATTACGATTTTTCTAGGAATTTTAAAATTTTACAGGTTGAGTATTTATTAAGTAAATTATATTTCTAAAACCAATCAGTGAAAAAAAAAAACATTCAATGAGACTGAAAGTTTTGCCTCAGTTACATAATAGTTTTGAAACTGCTTGATATGCAAGTGAAATTTTTCACAGCATAATTTCATACTTTACTAAAAATAAAACTCACATCAAAGATAATGAATAAAACAACTCTAAACTTGCATTGGTTAGTTTTTTGAGTAATTTTGTTTTTATTCAAAAGAAAATACTGACAAGAGGAAACAAAGAAATTGTGAGTTTTTTTCTCAAGTTGGTGGAAAGCATTTCAATTAACAAAATCTATAACAATTTTCATTGGCAAACTAGGCCCACAGTAATCACATTCCTAGTACGAAACCAGGAATTTCTTTTTAAAGCTCAATTTCTAAACAAATGTAGGTTCCAGAGCACAAAACAAATAAATAACATTGATTCAAATAAAAGCTTCATCTTAAATCATCTTGTGAGTGTAGTTTAATTTATGTCACACAAAAGTAACACAGTGGATTATTAGCGATGGCCCGGGATCAATTCCGAAGGGGAAGATTCGAGGACACCTCGTAATGTGGACGTAATTTTAACACTGTCAAATAAAGAGCACTTTATCTTGCGATACAACAGTTTAATCAAATATAAATTTGTTTGAAAACCGTAAAAAACATTTGCAAAGAAATTTACCAGGTAAATTACGACAGCTTAATACAGTTAATGGGGATGCACATTTAAGTTTTATTTATGTAAATACCAATTTTATTCATAATATTTTTTTAAATAGCACTCGAATGACTTGTGAGGGATTCGAGACAAAATCTTATTTTGCAAAACAAGCATATGAAAATAAAATAAACTTTAATGAAAATAATGAGAGTACGCATAGCAACAAATGTCAGTCATTTAAAAAAAGTTACTGAAATCATTAAACATGAAAAGGTTATTTTAAATATAAATTGCACAAAGTAATACTTTTTTTGAACTAATTTTAATGATCGGAAAGAAAATAAACAAAGAACGCACTTCATGGAGAACAAAGAAAAATAGATAACAAAATGTTATAAGTTACCATGGTCCTGGTTAAAGTTGAGACTGGAAATAATTCCTTTGCCAGAAGAATTCATTTTTAAAGTTAAAAAGAAAATTAAATTTAAGAAAAAGTGAACAAGTTCTTCTCCCCTACGACTAGCATTCTTTCTACGATCAGATCCTAGTGCGGATGACCATTTAAAAATACATCATCAACGAATTTCTAACTTTGCTTACATCTGTCGATATGTCGCACGTTTAGTTGTTTCACAACAAAACACAGAGCGCCCTCT
This sequence comes from Metellina segmentata, assembly GCA_947359465.1. NCBI lineage: Eukaryota > Metazoa > Arthropoda > Arachnida > Araneae > Tetragnathidae > Metellina > Metellina segmentata. The sequence goes on along the minus strand of OX375877.1, from coordinate 91,264,611 downwards.
CTTGGCCTGATAATTTCGATCGTCGTTTAACGGGTACTTGTTTATTAAGCTGTACGTAATATAACGAGCAAAATTTCTACGGCGGGTAATTGAATTTCGCACTGAAGCGGGCCATTTGAAATGCCCCAAATTTGTCAAGATAGTGAATTCATAAATAAACGAATTCGAGTGACCTCTAATAAAAGAGAACCACAAATTTATGAAAGGGGAGATCTAGCGTCTTAAGTTGTCAAACGTTCCTATTCGAACCACGAAGAACATTCAACAAAAAACTAACCATATTGAATTGAACAAATAAAAAAACAAATAAAATTCCTACTCTTAAAGTGATTGGTATGAGGTATTAGATGGTAGTGCATTAAAATTACTCGGAACAATGTGAATTTTAATAGTTGTAGAATGAATGAATTTACCATTTTATCATTACTTCATTACCATTATTAAATACAAAAATAGGTTCCGATAAGTATCTTATTCTAATGGAACTGGGGCCAACCAACCGGTATAGTGGTCAAGGTGTTAGCCTCTAGATCGGAAGGTTCCTGGTTCGAATCCGGGTCCGGGCATGGATGTTTGTAAGCTTATGGTGTAGAGGCGGCTGGCGCACCTTAAATCTGTCGTTGCCGAAAGTTCTCACGTTGGGTTGGCGTGGAAGTTTGGAGAGTGGAGTGCCAGCTCAGGTGTTGCTTCGTCACCTGACCGTGGTTCAAAATTACGAGGTGTTGTCCTCTGATCTTTCCCTTAAGAATTGATCCCGGACCGTTGTCAATAGCCCGTTGTGTTGCTCTAGTATTACATTAACTAAAATTACCATTACGATTACTTAAGGGACCTGGGTTTCCATTGTTGAGAAAATGACCCTAACTGGAAAATATTTCAGACGCAAGCTCGGTCCCTACATGACGGCAGCCAGTTCAACAAACAGGGGCTCGACCCTCTGAAGTTTAAGTTTTTAATAATATAGATAAATTTAGAATAGTCAGTAATGACAAAGTAAAGTAAGAATGTCCGGTTCTCTTCCACGTGCGAATGTGGTGATCATCTGCTCCAAGGCAGAAGCGGGTTCGACACTAAACTGTGCCATTCCATGCCACGGCTCTCAAGCATGGCACCACTTCAGAAGCAATCGACAACGTTTAACACCTACTATAGGTAAGAAAGTATCACAACGGGAGGAATGACGACACGACAATTAAGCTCCAGCCAGTGTGAAACTTATCCTACGATTCTCGCTACTTGCTGCTTTTGGAAAGGATAAACTATAGTTGATTAAATTTAATCTTTGTTTTCCGTAAGGTTTGTCGTGTCGTCTCCCAAAAATGGTATCATCAGAAAATCATATATGAGGAGAAAACAACCAACAGCTAAGCAAATCACGTTCTTATTAGTTAGACATCACACACAATATGTACAATTTACAAAGAAACAGCATCAATACATCGAGATGTGTATCTCACGGGTCAGCGCGAGGAAAGCTCAACCTAGTTTCTTGCTCTCTCCCCGTCGACTCCGGCCTCCCCGCAGTCTCCAAGTCCACCAACGGTAAAGGTCAAAGCCCAGTCGGCGATCCGTCGGAAAGAACACCTGCAGAAGCGGCTTCTGTTTCGGTCTCCTTATTGTCGCTCGTAAAACTCGCGAAGCAAAAACAGCAGTTGGGTTGCTGCTGGCTCCAGTATTTCACGATCTCACAACCCTTCCCCCCTTTCCCCTGAAGTATTTTCATATGAGTTCATATGAAAATGCAGGCCCCTCATTCCAGTAATACTAACTCCGAGAGGTCCAAGGATAATGCATACACTTTATTTACACAAAATACAAGATATGTCTTATTATCATTGTCGATTTCAAGGTTCACACTCGCGAACGCGTACTCAGTGTTAAAATATGGTCATCCTAGGTTTCATTTTTTTCTCTTTTCACACTCAGAAAAAAACATATACAATTTTAAATTTTAAAATTTTCAAAGTACAAAATTCGAAAGTTAATCCTATACAAAAGTAACCATTCAATAACAATAAACTACCCAATCTAATGCCATTAATTAAATTACACATACAATGAAACTTAAAACACATGATACCACAAACATTAAAACTATACACATATAAGCATAATTACGTCATTAAAAATATACTACACAAATAAAACATTACAACACTCAACTCAAATTAAGCAGATGCATGCCTAACAAATTACCCCTAATCCATTCTACCGAGTCCGTCAGTTCTATTTACATTTTAACCAACTGGATAATTCCCGGGTCAAAGGAGAACATTTGTCCTTGCCTTTCAGTCACGCCCTTCTCCAGATTCCTGTACACAATTTCCCAGAAATCTATTCGTGTGGAGCATGACAGAAGGTACGGAAATTCCGCATTCTCATCAACCTCTTCCAAATTAGATAAATCCTCCGAATTTATACAAAGTAACTTCATAAGGACTTTACGCCGATCCCCATTATTTCCCACCTTTTGGCACGGATCGCAATTTTTTTACGCCTTGTGCTATCTTTTGATAGCATTTCGGCCGAAAGTAACCTCGTAGGACCCTATTCTTTGTTTTACTCGTGTCCAAATGACCCGACACTTTCTTATGGCACAGAGCTGAAATCTCATTTTGATAAACAAGCGGCACATGTAACTGAGCTGTCTCATCATCTCTCTCAAACTGTGACATCAACCCCTGTCTTCCCTCTTTAACAGATAATTCCATTTCACCTGGTTGACATGTCCACTCCCACAGTAATTTTAGTGTGTCGCAGTTTCGTTGCTCTTCCTTAAACCGCTCCACGGACACATTCTCCAATCCTGACTCTATTTCCGTTCTTTACGGAAAATCTAGGGTCTCTTCCTCCATGTCATTCCCCGACTCCCTCAGAACCTCATCGTCGTTCTCCGAGCCCGATTTTACCCCTCTCACCTCTAGACCGCTGCCCTCATAAACCTCTCGCCTTTGACTGCGCGTGACCAGAGCGTTCACCGGAACAGGCTTACATCTCATTTCTTCTATAAACTCTTCCGTTTTGTTGCCAATGCGAGGCATTTACATTGTACCGTATCGACGAAAAAGTAAAACCACTTCCTGGTTAAAATACTTATATTGAGAGTTAAAATTTACAGAATACGTACAGCTACAGTTTTATATTTAAAGACGATGTCCATCACCGATACAATACAGCCTCCGTAAGATTAAAAGTTCCTCCAAATCGTCTGCGCGGCTAGCAACAGCCTCTCTCCAAAAATTGTCTCTTCCCAGCCCGCCTCCTCCAGTCGTCACTTCCGCAGTCGGACCAGGGGGTAGACTTCGGGAACGATTCCCGTTGTGAGCTCCCACGATTCTCGATAATGATTCTGTATCTTCAAGACGTTACAACATTCATTATCTAGGTGCTGTCTGACCCCAGTTACTTCCCCAAGCAAATCTTCGTTTTTATCCAACTACGATCACACAGGTCTACTCCAGCTCCAGTATCTCGTAAATAGTTACGTTCAACCTAATTTATTTCCGTTTTTTTTAAAGTACGGTTTAAAACTTTCTCTAATATTTACACCTGCACTGTGTAGTATTTTCAACTTTTCTATCTCAAAAGATCTTTCTCTTTCCCTCTCTAACATCTGTTCTTCCCTCTCTAATCTATCCGTATCTAAGATTGGCTCTAAACAATCTTTTGCGAATTTCTCTTCGTAATCCGGCGCCATCAAGATCGCCTCAATTATCGCCCTTTTCTTATCCGCATTGGACACATTTGTCTCAAACTCTTCTGCGACCAAGAGCAAAATCTTTTTAGCCTGCTTATTTAGAAATTCTGCCATATCTCAACCAGGGAATAAATACCTCACCACATATAAAATGCAATAACAAAATTTTCACAATAATTTTCTTTAACACAAATACCAAAGAAAATCACGGAAGTAATAATTCAAAACTGAGTATCTCCCTATACAAGGCAACGCAAGTACTAATTCTAAAAGTAAGCACTTTTAAGGTACTACACAAGTATCTTCTACATAGACTAATTGCCTTTTCAATTTCAATATACCTTACTGTACTACCAAAATTTTAGCTAACTTTCTGTATACTTAGAAGAAAGCTAAAATCACATAACAAAAAGAGATAAATTAATTTAGTCTCTATAAAACATCTGCATTGTACTTTGCAATCAATTAATCTATATTCCGATTCACTAACAAGAACACACAAAATAATTTTTTTTTTTACCAAATCACTTCTACACCCCCCATTTGAGCTTAAAAAGACACTACAACTTTAGAAATCTTTAAAACACTATAACACCCAGGCAATGAACCTTTAAATGACCAATGATCCCAATCTAAATTTCGCAGCTAATAACTCTGATACCTTACAATTGTATATCACTTGGACCCCCAAAATTAGCATTCCAGAAAATATCGGGACTCACCGCTCGATGCTTGATCACGCGCCTCAGAACTAGGAACTTTCTGTCGTTGTACACAGCCGATTCTCTTTCACTTGGCCTCACAGGACACGCAGTCGTAGAACTCCAGGAACTGCTGAGAATGGGACCTTCAGCTTTCTCTCGAAGAGATCCAACACAGGAACAGGAACCCTCTTTTAGTAAACACAGCCGATTCTCTTTCCCTTAGCCGCACAGGACACACTGTCGTAGAACGCCAGGAACTGCTGAGAATGGGACCTTCAGCTTTCTCTCGAAGAGATCCAACACAGGAACAGGAACCCTCTTTTACTGAACACAGCCGATTCTCTTTCCCTTAGCCGCACAGGACACACTGCCGTAGAACGCCAGGAACTGCTGAGAATGAGACCTTCAGCTTTCTCTGGAAGAGATTCAACACAGGAACAGGAACCTTCCACGCCAGCAACCGCTGCTACAAAGTTCTCTGTACTCCGGGCACTCACAAATCAGACCTCAAGAAGTGTGGACGAATACACTCTGTATTTCTCTGTAGTCGTAGAAGTGACACAGGATCGTGGATCTAATTTAACGAGATCCTTATGCCATCAAACTGCCACCATCTTTAAGCTGTCGTGTCGTCTCCTAAAAATGGTAGCATCAGAAAATCGTATATGAGGAGAAAACAACCAACAGTTAAGCAAATCACGTTCTTATTAGTTAGACATCACAATATGTACAATTTACAAAGAATCAACATCAATACATCGAGATGTGTATCTCACGGGTCAGCGCGAGGAAAGCTCAACCTCGCTTCTTGCTCTCTCCCCGACGACTCCGGCCTCCCCCGCAGTCTCCAAGTCCCCCAACGGCAAAGGTCAAAGGTCAGTCGGCGATCCGTCGGAAAGAACACCTGCAGAAGCGGCTTCTGTTTCCGTCTCCTTTTTGTCGCTCGCAAAACCCGCGAAGCAAAAACTACAGTTGGGTTGCAGATGGCTCCAGTATTTCACGATCTCACAGGTTAATCAATCATGGCATTCTGTAACGTGTTTTTTTACGGACTCTGTAAATTTTAAACGATTATATTTGTTGCAAAAAGCTAGATTATTTGCCATCGAAACGTAAACATTTGAAGCATTTATAATCGTTTGATTGATACCATATAACCAAATTAAAAATTTGCTTCGTTTCTTTTAATTTAAGCGAAAAAAAATTGCAGTTAGAGAAAAACGAAATGAATGACTGAAATATTTTTGGGTGGTAATATTAAAAACTAAATATATATATCATCACAAACAAGGTGGATAAAATCAAATCTATCTGGTTTTTGAATCAATTCTCTACAAACTTTTAATAATTTATTTATTATTTACTAATACAAAACTATCAAATTACTGTTTTTATAAATACAAGAACAAATATAATTTAAATTACATTTGTTGATTTGATGGCTTGAGTGTAAAATATCAACAAAATTGTCCATCTCCTCTTCCCCTAAAATGTTTACTCTACTGGTGTAATAAGACACAGATATAAATTACTTTTATGTGGTACTGACTTTGTCCGTTTTAGGGTAAATGTTAACTTGCAAATACAAGATTACATAAACTGATGAAAATATATTACAAATTTATATTTTAAATTTAAAGTGTGAAAATAGTATTATTGATTTAATCATTTATATTACGGTGATATAAGTCACCCAGCCCTGCAAAGAAATCATGACAGAAAATAAAAATACACGTAACAGATTTCACTGAAACAAAATCTTTATTCAGTGGTACGTAAAATATGAATGCTTACAAGAAATATTTGAATGATTATGATTAACACCAAAACTTTGATATATTTTGAAGTTGATTTAAAAGTATGTACAGAAACATTTAAAAATAAAACTACTAAGATATTTTGGCTATACAATACATATAAAAATAAAACTATATACACTCATTGCCATAAAAATTTGCGCACCAAGAAATAATTGTGGGATCGTAACGAAACTTGGCATGAAGGTACATGTCGGCCAGATATGCAAATGATTAGAAATGCAGTGTGATTGCGCATTGCTCAATGCCACTAAAGAGCGTTGAACTTCGTTCTCCTTGGAGTATAAAACAGGTAAGCAGAGCTTGTTTGAGTGTACTTAATCTTTTGCAAAGGAAACGCTGACGTAGACATGCCGTTACGCCGCCATCGAAGACAATACGAGCAGCTGTCAGAGTTCGAGAGGGGAAGAATCATCGGGATGATGGAAGCTGGGTGGTCAGCTCGGCGAGTAGCTCGTCACGTAGGCCGTTCTGATTTTACTGTGAGGAGGTGTTGGGACCAGTGGACAGAACAGACGTCATTTATACGGCGACCTGGCTCAGGACGCCCTCGACAGACCAGTCGTCGAGAACACCGTCACATCATACGAAACGCACGCGTAAAGTCAACAGAATCATTGGCCGCTATCCAGACACAGGCAGCACCTTCACTACGGGCCCCTGTGTCTTCCCGAACCATCGCAAGGCGCCTGGCTGAAGGACATCTGGTATCGCGGCGCCCATTACGTGTGCTGCACCCACCCACCGACGCATCCGTTTGGAGTGGGGTCGCGCACGAAGGGATTGGACTGCAACGGAATGGAACCAGGCCGTCTTCAGCGACGAATCTAGATTCAATAAGAGCAGTGATGACAATCGTGTTCGTGTGCGGAGGCCCCTTGGTGAACGCCTCAATCCTGTCTTAGCTTTACAGCGACACACCGCTCCCACAGCTGGTGTGATGGTATGGGGTACCATTGCTTACAATACACGGTCACCCCTAATATATATCCATGGCACAATGACAACCCAGCGGTACGTCCATGACATCCTTCAGCCACATGTGATGCCACTCATGGCAGGGCTACCAGGATCCATTTTTCAACAAGACAATCCTCGGCCACACACAGCAAGGGTGTCACAAGACTGCCTCCGCCACATTACCACCCTTCCCTGTCCTGCTCGATCCCCAGATTTGTCACCAATCGAGCATATATGGAATCATTTGGGACGACAATTTGGACATCCTACGAGTTTGGTGGAACTAGAGGCGCGTTTACAGCAACTGTGGAACGAGATGTCTCAGGACATCATTCGGAACTTGTATGCCTCAATGCCCGCTCCTATCGCAACGTGCATTCGCGCTAGAGGGGGTTCAACAGAGTATTAAAACTTCCGTTCATTTGTACTTTTTTCTGCAATAAATTATCCTTTTTCTTTGATTTTATAATCACTTACTTATATCAAAGTATTACTTAACTGTGTAAAATTTCGTTTCATTTTGACGACTTTTTCTTGGTGCGGAAATATCTATGGCAATGTATGTACATAAAATGTTAAAAGATCTTATTTTAAATGAATTTGAAAATTATGAAACATTTTTGCACTTTTAATTTCCAGATAAGCATAAAAAACTCATTGAATGAGAGCCAAGCTCATTATTCATTACTCTCGTTTTAATAATAGAAAGAAATCAAGCAGCACCAAAATTTTAAAACTTCACCAGTACCTGAATTAAAATATTTACATTTTCTCATAAAAGGTCATTTTAATTTTCAATATCAAAAGTAAATATAACTGTACATAAGCAAACTAATAATGCAATGAAAAGATAGAGGTATGGTTACATTACATGACAAATTTTATTAATTCTCTATACTTTAAATACAATTTCAAAGGCAACATGTGGATTGAAGTCTTGTTTTTTTTAACCACGTAAACTTGTGTCAAGGGCACGTTATATTGTGATCCAGCAAGTTGTCTATATTTGTCAAATCGGTTCTCTAGTGTATCCATTTTCAATTTTCAAGTTAAAACATATTCAAACGGCAGTTCATCAATGCAATATCTGGTAATTTCAATGACTGTATATGTGGTTTGTTTAAGAGATTGGAGTGTTTCTCGTGAAAGTCTTCCCCAGTTTGCATAGTTACTCTCCCATTTTTCTAACCAACTTAGGAAATTATGCTTGAAATAAAATGCATCATCATTTTCATTTGATGTTAAAGGTTGCTGGAAAATATTGCGTGTATGATATCCTTTGAATATAAATCTGACATTCTTAATGTCAAACCAATTAACAATAATTTTTTATGTAATCTGCAGTACCGACAGTATTTGCTATGTTATTATTGAGACTAACAAGTTTTAATCACACACATTTTATTGCACTTGTCATAATGGGTGCCATTGCCTCGAGAGGTTGGACCTCTCAGGAAAAAAAAAACTCAGCGTCCTGAGGAAACTTAGCGGCTCAACATGAGGTTCCAAACCAAAGACACTACTAAATACTTACATGACACTCAACAGACCATTTCTAGAATGCGCAGCACCAATTTGGGCTCCGGCACCTTCATCCTCGAAAATCGACTCCGTCCAATACAGAGCTTCCAAGTGTATCATTGGAGCTGTCTCCTCGACAAATAATTTCAAAGCTGAAATTGAATGTGGCCTAACCCTATTGTAAAACAGGAGAAAGTTCGCCACAGTGAAATTCACAAATAATATCAGGAGCAGTCACGAACAACATATCTCAAACGTCACCTTCCGGAACTGGTCGAAAAAAAACCAGCTAAAAAGATCCTCTACGCTCCAATACGACAAAAATATCAGGCAAGACATCAACCTACAGCATATGTGCCTTGACATTATCCAAGAACCACGCTTCCTGGTCAAACCGTCCTCCTCTGTGAAGATAAACCTGGATCTTCTCGAACCCTGCACCAAAAAAGAACATCAAGAAACAATCAAGAGAAAAGGAATGGAAACAATCGCCAAGAAACCACACTTGGTCACCGCCTACACCGACGGCTCTTCGAACTCTGACTGCGATAGAGGAGGATCTGGAATCTTTATAACTTACCCTGATGACTCAATTTCAAGACACAAAATCCCAGCAGGAAAAATCGCTTCCAACTTCACAAGCGAACTCATCGCAATCAAAGAGGTTCTGAACATTTACCACACTTGTACAACACTCAACCCCTCCGACGGCATGGTAATCTTCACGGACTGCAAATCTGCTCTCCAGGCCCTTCAAAAAGGAAAAACAAACCTCGTCCAAAAGATCAATACCCTTCTGTTCTTAATAGAGGCAAAGAAGAAGCTATGCACTCTTCAATGGATCCCGGCAGCGTATTTAGAAACCCTGGCGCTTCCAGCACAAACGGAAATACGTCATATACATAGATGCGCAGACGCGTCCGCGCACACAAACACAGCGAGCCGAAACACGACCCTCCCTCGTATTGAGAGCTGTGTAATGGCCGTTTTGTCTAAAAATTAATAATTGTTGGGTTTACATTTCTTTTTGCAAATGAAAAATGTATTAAATAAAGCCATAATGAACAACTGTGTGTATAGCCAATACCTCCTAGAGATAAGAAAGCCAAACCACTGTTTTGTGACGTCAGAAAAATTAGGCGATGCAAAACATCATTGTTGAGCGTTTGTTTATCAGCGAGTTCCGACTTCATTCAACGAATTATTTAGTTATTGGAATTTGTCAGCTTAAAGTAGCATAATGAAATGAAATTGAAAGCAGGGGAAGAAATATATAGATATACAATTTATAATTGTGGGAAACAATAAAATATGACAAAGCAACGTTCAGAAGGTTAAAATATAAATAGTAATGTTTGCGATGCTTCATTGAATATCTGGAAAGTTACGGGAGGAAATAAATGCGACCCAGTGAAATTAAGAGTTTAAATTAATTATGGATACAAAATCAAATTGACAGTTTAAATTATATTTAATAGGCAATGATTAAAAAATTCTGAGACATCTGTGGGAAAAATAAATTTTGAAGAATACCCATCATCCTTGATAAATGCAGCCATATAAATATATTTTTAATTTAGATTAATTTTCGGTTATTCATAAGAAAGGTTAAAATTTTCCAGGGCTATTTTTGTTGGGTTCTAGGACCTGTTGATAAATTATTGTATCTACGTGTATAGCGACAATATGATACAATTTACACAAAGAAAAGCTAAATTATGATAGTAACATTTAGTAAATCCATTATTCAAATGAGTTTGCTAAAAAAAATAATTTCCTTGTTAATGGAATTTAAAAAATGACGAGTTTAGTATTAATGCTTTTTTTAGGTAATTAAAGAACATAACTATAGAAGTTGATCAGATAATTTTTTTTCAATTAGAAGCATTTGAAAACTATATTTATGGAGGATGGATGCATATATCAGGTATCTCCAATGTCAATTGCATAATATTTTTTGACCAATATATCCATATAGTCCCTTTTATATTGTGTCAACTATTTAAAAAATAATTTGCCTTAACTTTTGAAAAAGGAGGCTGGAGAAGTAAATCCTGTATGCAAGAATTAGTGAACACCCATGATATATTAGGGTAATTCCATGCTGAAAAGTAAAAACTTGAAAAAATAAAATAAGATATATTTTACATAATTGTGGGCTTAAAAAAGACTGGAGTTCTTTGGTTTTGATTCATCGTGATTGTATTTGATTTATTGTAATGAAAATTTAGCTATTAGAATAAAATTTTGGAAAAATGAAATGTTACGTATGTTACTTAAATTTTTTTTAATTAAATTTAATTGATGAATGACAGTTTTAAAAAATTTGCATGACTACAATTATGAAAGGCTTTAGAATTAATGTATATACTTTTCAAGCTATATCATGTTGAACAAAACAGAATTTTATTCAAATGTTCATGAACCTTTTCTGTTATTCCTCTTTACTGTAACGCAAGTTATTACAGTAAATTTAATTCTGTGGACTTAAAAATATCAGCAAATTAATAACATTCTTATCAAAGTTTAGCTTTTTACTAGTTTGTTGAACAATTCAAGTAAATATTTTGTTTTCTATTATTTTTTGCTAATATATTTACACTTAAAGATCAGTATATTTGTCTAAATGTAAGTTACCGTGGAATTGCCCTATATACATATAACTTGACATGAAAATTCAATTCCAATAATGGATTAACTTTAAGCATATAGTGATTAGTACATTATTATCATACATGAAATCATTGAGCTAACAAATTAATATACAATTATATCAACCAGTCATTTCCAATGTACCCTATTGATAACATATTGAATACTATGGTAAGAAATTTATTTTAGAATTTCTAAAGTTCACTCACTGAAAGCAAAAAAATAATAGGACACTAGAAAAACAAATTTAATTATCTTTATTAAACATAAAATTATCATAGCATAAATAAATAGCATAAAAATCAATACAATAAATTATTCATTTTAATGAATTTCCATAGCATATCTGCCAACACCACATTGCAATAAAAAACATCCACAGTTACCTTTAAATAATTAAATTTTAAAATTTGTTAGAGTTTGAATTTTTCTATCTTTAGGAAATTTGTCATTTTGGGATTTTTAGGCCTTTTTTTATCTTTAGCAGACAAAACTAGCACAAATCATTTATTCTTTTGCATCAGTTCTTCAAAAATATGTTTGTTGATTTTTTCAGAATTAACTTTTGTCGCAAGTTTCAACTGGCAGGAAAATTTCTGACGAGTTCAAAACATTTGACGTGATATTACATACAACATTTCTCTTATTTTGAAAGTCAACAATTTTCAAAGTCTGTGGATAATAACTTAGATACAATTATGTAATTGTATATACTTTGCTAATTACATCATTAATTGGATACTTCAATCCACCTCGATCTAGATTTTTGATCAAAGCATAACATGAACTTAATTCAAGTTCTCTATCAACAGATAATTGAGCTTTACAAGATAAACAGTTGATGGTTTTTGAAAGAGAATGAACACAATAGCCAGCTACAAACACAATAGCAAGAATAGTGTCATTCAAGTCAGAAATATCAGAGTTACAAACATTAATTTTACCCAAAAATTGAATTTATTCCCCCAAATTTTCAACTTCAACTACATCTTTCACATCTGAAATACCAATATCAATTTCACCATTTTTTTTTAGCTTAACCATAATGGAAGAAGAGATATAATTCTAATTTTTTTTTCAGTTTTAAAGAATTCTGTCAAATTTATATTATACTGGGCACCTGCTAGCTGGCGATAACTGCCAAAATAGTCTTCTAATTAATCAGTTTGCAGTTAATACTGCATATAGTTAATATATACTAAAAATTTAACTCTTCTATACAATAAGTTGTTAGTTCTAATATTGCACGCGTTGTGTGATACAATGCTGTTTGTGTATCAGCATATTTTACAATAGCATTTGATTCAATTTCATGAAGCTGTTTTAGTGTTAAGAGAGGCAGATTTTAATCTTTCTGTGATTTGTTCCGCATTAGATAAATTATTGTCCAATTGGTAAAACATTGGATAAAACATACATTGTCCACAATTTTTTTTGGTTTAGCCAATTATTTCTAATACATTTCAGTATGTGGACAGGTCCAATAATGGAAAACAATGGTTTTGAAGGGTCAGCAGGATGATTATAACAAATACTCAATTTGGGTGGGGAAGCAAAAAAAGAAACAGCTTTGCGATTAATAGCATTATTGTCACTGATGATGTACCCAACTTTAAAACCAAGATGTTCAAGACCTATAACAATTTTAAACAAGAAATAAAGAATGTTCAAAATAATTGTCTTAGCGGGTAAAATGTGTATAACATCTTTATAACTAGATTTTATACTTTGCAGCATAAATACATAAGCAGAATTAGTTGCCTTCTCACAGTTATAGGATACTCCAATAATATCACCACCCTTATAATCAAGAAAGGCTTTCAAATGAATTTCATCAATAAGTAATGATACATATTTGTCAGCATCATTTAAGTGTAAAATCTTTTCCTAAGCATATAATAAAAAATTATTATCAAGTCCTTCAGTTTAGGGATCAACATTAAATTTTGAACAGTCTCTTTACTGTCGAAGGATGGGGTATAATTACAAATCCACAAATTCTTAAAAATAGATACGCGTGAGGGGATATGGTAAAGATCAAACTGTTTAAAATTAAGAAATCAGAACTGTACCGATTTCGATTCTTGTGATTTTCAGCAAGTGATAGTTGTTCAGCAACAAACCCAATAATAAGCTTTGACTTTCACTTGCGACACACTTTAATAAGTCTTTCAGTACATTCTGCGTTAAACTAAACATATTTTTAACATTACCGTCTCCATTTGGAGCATTCAGGTTTGATGTTTCCAAAAGAATGGAATCTAAAGTATTGATGTTATTAATATGAAAGGGAAGTTTGTAATTTCCAATTTCAGAGATCATAACATTCTCTTTATAGGCTTTTATAAAACAATCTGAATCAACAACTACAGACAAGGATATCACTAGTGCTGACGTTGAGATGATAAGAAATAAAATGCCCTTTTCTTTTTTTAATACAGAATAGCAAGTTGGCACATTGATCATTTCAACACCTTCCAAATGCTGGGGATCGCTGCCTTTTGAAGCCGAGGCTTACAAAGGCTAACATAAATTTTCCTTCCATTTTTTTCGTCAAACTCTTCTGCGACGTACCTGATGTCACTTGACAAAGTGAAGTTCAGAAACCTAAAATTATGTAATAATTTTAAAATAGAGTTCTTATTTAAATTTCTAACACACAAACACACACAAATCGCACCCCGGCTAGAAAAGTGAAGTCAAAAAATTAAAATTTTGATGTTATGTTATAGAAAAATATGTATGAGGTGCCCTATATTACTATTAAATACAGGGTGTCCTAAAAGTTCCTGTACTGACAATTCGTAAATTTACTATACAAAAACAACAGACTTCAAAACAATAATTTTTATGCTAATGGTAAAAAGCACTTTTAACCTAACGTAGAAAAAAACAATTTGAACTTACGTTTACAATAAATGTTCAAAATTTCCATCTTTTTCTTGGAGGCAAGACTGAAGTTTGCTCATATTTTTAGAAACACGTTTCAAGATGCTGAGTAATGACAATTTTCAGATTTCCTATTGTTTGGTGATTATCTTCATAAACTTTGTTCTTTAAATATCCCCACAGGAAAAAAATAAGGAATGTGCAGATTAGGGAACGAAATGGCCAAAGGTTTATTGAGACGAGGTGATCGCCAAAAAATCTTGAAGCATGCTCATGGTTGTTTCAAAACATTTTGAATGGCAAGTTGCAACGTCTTGTTGGAACCAAGAGTCTCATTCATTCACTTCTAATAATGCAACAAATTGGTGAATAAGTTGATACAGGGTATCTTTACTTAGTATTGCATCCTTTGGATATTTCTGTCGCCAAAAATTTTTACATCTTTCATGCGATTTATATTCTAAATAAGCCTCAAACAGGACAATTCTCTGAATGCATGATAAATTTATCTTGCAATGAAGAACAAAATGACATGGAACTCTTTTATCGCACAACTTGAGTGCAAAGAAAATCAAACGATAAAAATTAAAGAGTCGATAAAACAATATGCAGACAATAAAATTCAATAATTAAAAAAAAACACTGGCAATAAATTTTTTTAAAGTTGGAGTACAGGATCTTTTAGGACACCCTGTAGAATATAATAGAAGTAACCACCATAAATACTTACCTAAAATTTAAAGAAAGCTTATACTATTTCAATGTTTTATAGTATCCTTTAAGTGATGTTTCTCAAATTCTGCAATTTTGAGCTGTGTCACTTTTATTGCCAGGGTGCGATATGTCTATACAGAAATGCAGAGCTCCCCCAGACAGTTTCAGTAGGACGCAGAAGAATAATTATGAATTATTACTCGACAAAATTTTCTCTTCTTCTATAATGCTTTTATTTTTTTTAAAGTAAAATTGCATTATTACTATTTTTGTTGATTGGCTACTGTTATAAACATGGAGTATTTTACAAAATTAATGCCTTACAAATGATCAAAACATGCATTTTTCTCAATGAAAATTATTATTTTTCAACTCTTATCTCAATACTGTCTATGGATATTAAATTCATGTCACTCAACAGCAAACTTTCCATGTTGATATTATGACATGGGAGAGGTTTAGGATATATAAACAAAATAATACTGTAATAGGCTTATTCATTATTTGTTCGAATTGTTTTTTAATCATACTTAAAGTCAATTAAGATGTTTTGCTGTATTGTTATCACTATTATTGATTTATACATTTTAAACCGTAACTTTATATATACTCAATTATTTATCATTTACCATATCTTTATCATTTATAAGTCATGTATAAGTTTCAACGAAGTCTTTTTACTGCACATATCCTATCCGGGTTCTTGCCGGCTTTTAACTAATTACGTTATATTTTTACTCAAAAACAAAAGTCACCATACAAAAGTATCTTTATATTTTTTCAATTCATGAAGTTTTTTATATGCTTCGATCATCATAAAACTACAGAATATAATGCCAACATAAAAAAATATCTTCACTTACTTTAAAATTGTTAAGACATAATCCTTCCTCGGAATTGCCGATATCCATTTTCTTCTGAGCTCTGGGTCAGATGGAAAGCTGAAGACTAACTATTGAATTTGCATCGTAGTTCTACAATCCTCTACAATGAGGAACTGAACACTCAAAGGGAATTTTAATACTGCTTTGAGTACAAAAAAAAATATATGCTTCAACAAAAGTATAACTTTATAAAAGTTAAAAACCAACACATTCATCAATTTTCACCGCATAACGTTACGCAGTTATTTCAGGCTTTTTCGTAACCAGTGCGTTCCTATCATCGCCTAATTTTTGTGACGTCACTACTCTCTAGTGACGTAGTGGTTCGGCTTTCTTATCTCTAGGAGGTATTGTGTGGTATAGCCATATATAACTCCATATAAACAAACACGTGTATCTGAAATTTGAAGAGAAAAGTTGGATTACACAGTACACACTTTCACACACAACTTTTTTCATAAATCTTACTTTTTGTTTACTTGGGCATTAAAAAGTATGAATAAATTATTCGTTTCTCTTTTTCACACACACAAAAAAACTTTTTCAGTTGGAATTAACTTAAAGATGAGTGTGAAAAAATTCACGGTGATCTCTGTCGACAAAGTACCTTCAGAGCCAAAATGTTTAAAATCACTTATTTCTTTTTACGTTTGGCAGTAAGAAGTTAGTATTATTTATTGCTTTCACTTTTTCACCAAGAAAAACATTAATAGTTCTAATTTTCTAAAAGTTTAATGAAAAGTCCATGGTGAAATCCTTCGTAAAAGCTGCACACACATTTTCACACATCTTTTAAAAAAATGCTTACTTCTTTTTAATTTTGACATTAAGAAGTTCGAATTAATTATTACTTTCATTTTTTCATCAAGAAAAACCATTAGTAATTCAAATTTACTAAAAGAGGAGTGTTAAAAGTTCACAATAAAACCCTTTCACAAAGCTGCATACACATTTTCACACACAACTTCTTTAAAAATGCTTACTTCTTTTTACTTTTGGGATGGAAAAGTTTGTTTTTATTAATAGTTTCACCTTTTTACAAAGAAAAAACATTAATACTTGAATTTCACTAAAGGATGAGTGTCAAAATGTTCACGGTGAGCTGGGTTAACAAAGTATTTTCAGAGCCAATTTTTAAAAAAAAGCTTCATTCATGTTTCTTTTAGCATTTATAAATTCGTATCTGTGTTTACTTTGAATTATGTACCAAGAAATAAGTTTAATTGTAGGAAATAACCAAAAGTTGCATGAAAAAACTACACTTTGAACTGCTTCGACAAAGTTGAACAGACACATTCATAACCCAAATTTTTATAAATGTTTTTATCCGTAATATTTTTGCATCAGTAAGTCTCTTTTATTGTGTACTTTGTTTTATATACCTTGGAAATAGTTTATTAATTAGAATTAACACAAATGTACATGTAAACATGTCAGAATGAGTTGTCTTCATGATGTTAACACAGCATTTTATCTTTCGCGCTTAATTTTATTGCAATGAGTGTATTTTTTGCAAATGTCCATCTTTCCGAATGCGAAAAATTGCTAGAAATACACTCTTAAGAGTATTGGAAGAATGTAAAATTGAATTAGTTTTACTGTTATCCTACACTAGCCACTGCGTGGCCAGCACGGCGTTGCACGTTACAGTTCTTTTCGTGAGGTCAGGTGTGACCGCTGCTCTCTAACCCCTGGTGATTGCTACGAATTATTGCGAAGCAAACTAAATGGAAATTCGCAGCCTATTGGATAACAGCCATCACGGTGTTGCCCGTGGTCTTGGTTCACAATGTTCACATTAATGTAACAAGTTTCATTACTGTAAGACAATGTAAATTTGAAACTAAAGTTCGTACTGTAACAATAATTTCTGCAAAACTAAATATTTTCTAACAATTATCTTACTATAGTTTCATTTGAATACAAATACGTTCAAACCCTTTGTTTTATTTAAAAAAAATGATTGATATTTATAAATTCAAATTTTTGATAACTTTAAATTTAAGACAACTAATACAGGGTGGTCCCGAATTCATGGTACAAACTTTAATGGTAGGTACAGGACATTGTAACAATGATTTATTGTATAGGAATGTATAGTCGCAAGTGACGCGGTGAGGCGTAAACAGGGGAAATAAAAGGAAAGAGAAATGGAGTGATCGGTTGGTATCATTGCCGGTAGAGGGCAGTAGATGTCTAGCCGCTGTTGAACATGATGCATCGCAGTAGGGAAAAGCGCCATTCACAATTGTGCTGCCGTAGACGATGGGTGACTTTACGTATGCAGAAAAAGCAGACATGCATTACATGTACGGCCGTGCAAATGGTAACGGCAGAGCTGCGTTACGAATGTATCGCGCGGAGTATCCTGATCGACGAATGCCGGATCATAGAATTTTTCAACGGTTACATCGTCAACTTTGTGAAACAGGTGCGTTCGACGTCAACAGACATGGCGCTGGTCGAGTAAGAGCTGTACGCACTCCAAGGCTGGAAGAAAGCATCTTGAACATTGTGGCTGATAGACCCGAGTCAAGCACAAGAACTGTTGCGCGTGACGTAGGTGTGAGTCATCAGACTGTATGCAGAGTGTTAAACGAAAATCGCTTACACCCCTTCCATTTTCAAAAAGTACAAGCATTGAATCCGGCAGATTATCCTCGCCGCGTGAACTTCTGCCTGTGGGTGATGCAGCAATGTGCTTTGCAGCCGGATTTCGTAGATTATGTGCTATTTACAGATGAAGCGACATTTTCACGCGAGGGTGTCTTTAATGCGCACAATTCCCATGTGTGGGCAACCGATAATCCACATGCAACGCGTCGACATGCGTTTCAACAACGTTTCAGTATTAATGTGTGGGCTGGTATTGTGAACGACTTTTTGATTGGCCCATACTTACTACCCACGCGGCTCACTGGCGGAAGCTATCTTATTTTTCTGAAAGAAGTGTTACCACAACTGCTGCATGATGTTCCGATCGCCATTCGTAACCGCATGTGGTTTCAGCACGATGGGGCGCCAGCATACTTCAGCATTGATGTACGGAATTACCTGAATGCCACGTTTGGTACTCGATGGATTGGGCGTGGTGGACCAGTCCCTTGGCCACCCCGATCTCCCGATTTATCGAGCCTCGATTACTTTTTATGGGGACATCTAAAGCATCTTGTTTATGAGACTCCAGTTGACTCAGATGAGGATCTCGTCGCTCGCTTATCTGTAGCTGCTGCAGGTGTGCGTGAAATACCAGGCATCTTTGAACGTGTACGCCAATCGCTCCACCGACGCTGTCAAGCATGTATCGATACTGGTGGACGCAATTTTGAACAATTACTGTAAACATGACACTTGTCAACAACGCTTTCAATAAAATCTTTGTTTTTCCTTTCGGCCGTTATTTCCCCTGTTTTCGCCTCACCGCGTCACTTGCGACTATACATTCCTATACAATAAATCATTGTTACAATGTCCTGTACCTACCATTAAAGTTTGTACCATGAATTCGGGACCACCCTGTATAGTTGTATGAACTTCTCTTCAAAATTCAGACAATGATCACTAATATTATATCAAACTAAAGTATATCAAAACCTCGAGGTTAAAAAAGTGCATAATTTACAAGTGTAGAAACTACCAACTTTGCTTTACAATAAATAACCTGGCTTTATTAGCATCAAAATGCACAAAACCTGACTTCTTTCTTAACAATGGCACAAAGTGTTAAGAGCCACTTAAATTCCTTTAATGCATTGCCTTAAACATAAATGTATTCGATTCAATTTTAGTAGCCCCTAAATATTTTCTATCAACTTGCAGGTGTTTTAAATGTTCTTACAATGTTAGTAATATTGCTGTAAAAAAAATGCACACAATAACGAATAGGTACGATGCAACAGTACACGTTATAAAAGTATTAAGTTTTCGAAAAAGCAAACAAATAATGACATTTTTGTGATATGTATACGGTGATATTTTCCCTCAACTCAAACAGGGCAGGTTACGCCAGGGCCGGTCAGAGGCCCATGCGACCGCTGCGGTCGCATCGGGCGTCAAGATGGAGGACGCCGGCCAGTGCAGTATGGGGGTGGCTGCCGTCAAGGGCGCCCGTAATAAAGAGGCGCCGGTTGGCACAGTAAAACCTCTCAGTAAAAAACGTCGTCCACACAGAGGTGGTAGAGAGAATTTCTGTTTTTTTCTTTTCCAATGAAGAGAGAGAGAGAGAGAGAGAGAGAGAGATGACTATGACTAAAAAGTTAAATACTCTTGTCGGACAGTGGAAGGATTTTGGGCTTCAATATTCAAATTATATTAATGTTGAAGACTTAGTTAATGAAATTCAAGGTTTCAAAATGCAAGCTGCGGAACTCTTGAGGATATAAAGTCAGCTATCCAGCTTGACTTGTTAAAGATTGTATGTAAATATTCTCTTAAAGATCTATATCCGAATACAGAAATTTTCCTCACGATGTTTTACCTTAAAGTTTACAGTGGCGTCCTGCGAACGCAGTTTTAGTAAGTCGAAACATTAAAAGCTACCTACGGTCTAGCATGGAGCAAGAACGCTTGACAAACCTTCCTTTTTCATCCATTTTACGTAAGGTGACAAAAAATATGCACTTTCACGACGTAATCACAGAATTTGCCTTTCGCAAGAAAAGTAAAGTTGTAGGTTTTACAATTTTCCATGTAGTTTATTTTATGAAATTTTTTTATTATAAATTAAGTAGTATATCTAGTTACGCTTTTTATTTTTACTCCTAGTTTTACCTGTATACATTTTGAAATAGGGGCGTCAAATCTTACCTTTGCCGAGGGCGCCAGAACCCTGCATACGGTACTGGCGCCATACACAAAAGAAAGTTGATTACCTTTAGGGGTTATTCGGCCATTCATATATATGGATATCAAGTTTCCATGATTTTAAGACCCATCCCCCTAAAATAGCAAATGATATTAAGGACCAAAATCCTTCCCTTCCTCTCATTTAATATCGATATCATCCCCGAAGGAAATGTCACACTAAAAAATCATCTTCACAACCCAATTTTAATTTCTCTTAAATACAACTGATGTAAAAGAGATGGCAGAGAAATTGGAGATCAGTGCAGGGTTCTCAGTTAAGGGGGTCCGGGACAAATCGAAAAAAGTTTTTTATTGATTAATTTAGAATTTTCAATTTTTTTGTACTGATTACTCATCTAACTAATAAGCGAAATCACAACACAAAATTGTTCCAAAAGTTTTTTAAAAATTTTAAATTAAAATTTTTTGAAAAAAAGAGAGGTCATTTTAAATTGCTAAAACTCAAAATATTCTTGATAAATTTTCAAAATTATTGCAGTAAATTATTCACAAATTTGTAAACTTTAATTTCGGTTCAGCAATTTAAAAAATATTAATTTAATAAAAAATAAAAAATATTTGAATGAAAATCTTTGAAAATGTTAAAGTACTTTTTTTTTAAAGTCATATTTTTAAAAGTAAATATTTGTTTCAAATTTGCTGAATCAAAATTAAAGTATAATGTTTGAAAAAGATATATTCCAAATTTCAACCCTTAAACTTTATCGGTTTTTGACTTATAGCAATTTGAATACAGGAAATCTTGAAAAAATGTATCATGGAGAAAAACGCATTTAAAGTTTTAAAGACAGATCTTGTTGCTATGACAACAACTGTCAAGAGTGTTAGATTTCCAAAACAACGCACCACAAAAATTATTATATCTCTAGTTCTAATTAAGATAGAAACATGATTGAGACGTCATTTTAAGCAGAAAAACACAGAGAATTTCTTAAAATAATAAAAAAAATTTCGAAAATGTGACGATTTTTGTGTCCCGGACCCCCTTAAAACACACATGAGGCCAAGGAAAATAAAGAAACAGTTTTCATATGAAGGTGAAGATCAACCTGTTGGTGCAGGAAAGACCTCTTTCAAAATAAATTTCTTCCATGTGGTTTTATATATATATAAATCAAGCAATCTTAAGAACCTTATTTACAATTCCATTTTTAGTTGCTAGTGGGGAGAGGAGTTTTTCCAAATTAAAAGTAATTTAAAACTTCCTGGTATCGACCATTTCCCAATATCTTTTGAGCGGATAATGACCTTGGCTGCAGAAAATGAGGTGCTAAATGCCATCGATACAGACACAATCTTAAGAGATTTTGCAAAGCAAAAGACCAGAAATATACACTTTTGATGTTTCTAATTTTATAAGGTTTTTTTTATCACTGTTGAACAAATTTTTCATATGACAATAAGCATATTTTTCAGCACATTTAATTTTCTATAATTAATAAATTATTTTATGTTCTTTAATATTTTGCTTAAATACTAAATAAATATTGTACATAGTATTATGCTATTAATGTAAATGTAATGTTGACTTTAGTGTATTAAATGATTTCGAAATGAAGAAGTAACATTGACTTTTTTCTGTAAACCCATTATTGTGCCAAAACTATTATTAAGTACAACGCATGTGTTTAACATCACAAAATCCATTAGCTTATGAAAGCCTAGCAGAAAAAACCCGAGCAATATAAGATACGTATTACACGCAATGAAATAAATTAACTTCACAATAGTCTATTCTAAGGGGAAGGAAACAATTTGCTGGCGAATCTTTGAATTGGGAGGGGTGAGATCGACAATCTTCCTATAGATCCCATAGAAAAGCTTCTCCCTGTAACACCAGTCTTCACGTAATAACTTATTCCCATGATTACAACCCTAGGCTCTCTTTACATTTCCTTCTCTCCTATAGCCGACCAACTTGTCTGGTGGTTAAGGTGTTAGCCTCTATAGCGGAAGGTTCCTCGTTCGAATCCGGGTCAGTGCATGGATGTTTGTAAGGGTATGGTGTAGAGTCGACTGGTGAACCTTACATCTGCCATGGCCGAAAGTCCTCACGTTGGTGTGGAACTTTGGAGAGTGGGGTGCCAACTCAGATGTTGCCTCGTCATCTGACTGTGGTTCATAATTACGTGGTGTTGTTCTCGGAACTTTCCCTTAGGGGATTGACCCCAGACCGTCGTCAACAGCCCGTTGTGTTACTCTAGTACGACTTTAATTAAAAATTATATTTCCCTCTCTCCCTGTAGCCAACCAACCGGTCTGGTGGTTATGGTCTTAGCGTCTAGATAGGAAGGTTCCTGGTTCGAATTCGGATCAGTGTATGGATATTTGTAAGCGTATGGTGTAGAAGCGACTGGTGCGCCTTAAATCTGTCGTGGCCGAAAGTCCATACGTTGGAGGTTTGGCTGCCGCAGCCCTTTTGAGATACTGAATATGAATCTGTCGCATCTAGATACATCTCTACTGTAAAAAAGGAAGAGTTTGGAGAAAATCCTGACGATTCTATGGCACTTACAGCAATGAGATTTGGCACACAGGTAATCCAAATTATTTGCAATTCTTGGGTCGCGGCGAATTTTTAAATTCAATCTAGAAGATATTTAAATTAATTTAATAGTTTTATTCTCTACGTGGTTCTTTGTTCGGACGAAAGAAGAATAGCCCCAATCTTGACTTTTTCTCCCCACTTGACCTTGGAACCATGCCAATGTTTTTTTCATCGCTTCGGAGAAGCTAGGAAAATTATTTTTTTCGTTTCCGCTTTTATTTTGCGCGGAGGAGAGTTTTTACAGCCAGACGATAAATCTTGGACGACGAGGTTTGGAGAGTGGGGTGCTAGCTCAGGTGTTGCCTCGTTATCTGATCGTTATCGTTGTCCAAATTATGTGGTGTAGTCCTTGGGTCTTTCCCTGAGGGGATTTATCCGGGACTGTCGTCAATAGCCTGTTGTGTTGCTCTAGTACGACATTAATTAAATTTATTTTACCGGGACCAATCCCCGAATACAAGGACAACATAATTTTGAAACACGGTCAGATAACGAGGTAACACCCGAGCTGGCACCTCACTCTCCAAACTTCCATACCATGCCTACGTGAGGTTTGGGCTTGGGTGTTTATTGAGGTTTGGAATTTACGTTATGTCATAGATCTCTAAAGGTAATTTGTTTTGCTAATCGTGACCTATTCCACAAAGAATCTATTCCTTTGAATCAAAGAAACGATTCCTTTGAATTCCTTTCACAGATTCAATTATATTTATGAGCAAGCAAAGCACCCGCAGTGGCCATTCGCTGACATTCCTGAAAGATGCTTTGTTCTTATCTTAAGCATTCCTTAACCATCGATGAAATTATTTCTTCAGTAATAACTTTATGTAATGAATATGAATAGCGACTAACTAAAAATTAAAACATAATTGTTGACTCTAGATAGAGGTTATGCCACATCTCTAAGACAACAAAACGTGAAAGATTCCTGTATCAAATTCAGACTTCTTCAGAAAGGGACTAATTGCTTCCGCACTTGGACGAAACTCAAGTTCAGGCGAAATGTCAACGGCATGTTGTGCGCTATTGACAATCCCTTTATTTCCTGCCACATGTTTTGTCCGATTGCCAAGTGAGTCGGTGGGTATCATAGCGAGAATAGTTTCAACAGGCGAGACAAGATTTAAAAAAAAATCTCACTCCGAGGATCATCTTGTGCATAGAATAAACACAACGTTATTTTACTTTTCACGAATGTTCATGTGCTCCGCGCAATGATGGCTTATGCTGTGGAATAATGGAAACCCAAATATAGTAAGGGGATTTTTGTTTTAATAAATTAGATATATTATATTATGTACTGTAACTGGAATTCCTGTGTGTTATAAGTAGAGCAACTTTTTTGTTGCAGTAAAAATGTGAAAAATTGCATTTATCATTCCCTAAAGTTGCATTTATCATTCCCTAAAATTACATTTATCATTCCATAAAGTTGAATTTATGGGAATAAAGTTGCATTTATCATTCCCTAAAGTTTAATTTATGGGAATAAAGTTGCATTTGTCATTCCCTTAAGTTCCATTTATTCATGATACACTAAAATTAAAATAGATTATTCGTAAAAAATGAAACAAATCAGAATTTATTGACAATTTTAGTCTATACAAAAGTATTATTATACATAGTTAAATACAGAACATTGACGTCGTTGAATGGCTGATACTTGGCCAGTAATCTCTTTAACATTGAAAATCGGCGCTCGACAGAGAGTGATGTGGCCTGACATTGTTGCAGTAGCAAATATGCGCTTGGAGGAAAATCGTCTCGGGAAAGTGTAGAAATAACCGTTAGGTCGTTATTTTTTTTCCAATCGTTTTTTAAGATTCTCTTTAAGGTTGCAAGAACTCGCCATCTCGATGCTGTACTCTTTCGATTCCGATTTTTCTCTATTACACTGTAAAAAAAATCCCGTAAAATTTACGGTTTTAAACTGGCAGCTGGGTTGGTTGTGCTTAACCGTAAAAAATACGAAGTTAATCCGTAGAAATAACGGTTTTTTACCATACGAGAACAAGTTTTTCCCGTAAAAGTTACGAATTAAAACCGTATTCACAACGGTTTTTTCCCATAAGAGATCCAGTTTTTCCCGTAAAAGTTACGAAGTAAAACCGTATTCTCGACGGTTTTCCCCATATAAGACCAAGTTTTTCCCGTAAAAGTTACGAATTAAAACCGTATTCACAACAGTTTTTTCCCATAAGAGATCAAGTTTCCCCGTAAAAGTTACGAAGTAAAACCGTATTCTCGACGGTTTTCCCCATATAAGACCAAGTTTCATCCGTAAAAGTTACTAAGTAAAACCGTATTCACAACGGTATTTTGCCATATATCACATTTTTTCCGTAAAAGTTATGAAGTAAATTTGTAGTCGCAACTGTTTTTTACAATGAGATCTAGTTTTCTCTGTATGTTTCAGTTTTCACTTGTTTACATAAAAGTATTTAATCGGTGAAAGTTACAACCAGTTACCATAAAAAATACAGTATAATTTCGCAATCAGAACTATTTTTAACTAGTCAAGAACAAGTTTACTGTAGTTTTTAGTTTATAACTGTTTACAAAACCATATGGAATTGAAGTTACAACCAGTTACCATAAAAAATATGCTGCAATTATGCAGTGAATATGGTTTTACCACAAAATAATACAATTACACTAAATACTATAAGGTTTACAAATTGTGTAAAAATGTAAATATCAGCTATACAGTTGAAACAGTTTTGCGCACATAATAATGGGTTTTCTCTGAAATTTAGTTTCGAAGTGTGGATAAAATGATAAAGTCATCTTTTAAAATAGTATAGAACTATTGCAGAGCAAATAAATTAAAGAAAAATACTGTGCTGTACACAGTACCTTTTATTCATAATACTGTCAATATACAGTGAAATTTGTGTGTAACGATACTGTCTATAACAATATTTTATTTAGGTCCCTACAGAATGGTTATAGACAGGTTTCACTGTATAATATTTATTACTTTTGTTATTTCAATAATGTTCAAACATTTAAATTAAATAATCTAACTAAATTATGCTAGAATATTATTCAATTATACAGAATAATAAAAATTAAAGTAAATCATTTTTCAATATGCATGTTGAGGATACTTATTAAGTAACAAACTATATAAGCATGTAGAAAAAAGTCTGTATAAATGAAAAAATAAATATTGTTGTCTTCTTATAATGTCAACAGTGATAAATTTTCAAAATATAGAACTCTGGAGCTTTTCATTTAAGAAACCTTGATAACTTTTATTAAATAGCAAAACACCTTTAAATATGGTTACATTATACACTGTGCTGTGCTGAACACGATAATTACATAATGTTTTGTGAGGTACATTTGTTTGTTGCATATATAATTTAAGTAATACAAAATGAGCAGGCAAAAATATACAATAAACAGAAATACAAATATAATCAGGGTTCATTGATTGTAATTTTTAAAAATCAAACCACGATTACAATAGAATAACTTTGATGCAATTAACAGAATCAAGATACCTAATATTCATATCTATTCAATGAAATGTTCAACACCATTCAAAGTCCATAAGTTTATTTTATAAGGTCAAAACTTTTTGATTCATGGATTTCTTTTTTTGGAGGCTTTGGATCCTTTATCAGGATTCATCCTTAGAAAACACCTGTAAAATACAAATAGGACAGAGAAAAATTCTTTAGTGATTTTGCTTTATTCAAAGTTTAACAAGTTTATTTAACCTTTAACTGCTGTCATGGGTCTCACAGACCCCGAGTGACGGGTCGTTTCCACCTCTCAAAGTGAATATTGGTCAATGTCCTATTCAGTACCTTCCTACTACGTCCAAGAGAAGCCACATTCCAACACTGGTTTGGATGTCCCAACTATTTCGTATTTCACACTATTTGCATTTCCCCCACGGTCTCTTAGACCCTTCACAGCATTTGCGTTAGTGTTCTTGCTGAATGAAATAGTCTGTTTGAGTATGGAATTTCAGCTGAGTCTAAAATGGTAACAAACTTTACTAAGAAACTACCTCTGTATCTAGCACAAAAAGAAGTTCAGGATATTGTTGATAATTGGTCGGAAATAGAGTACTGGGACAGTGAAATTTCGGATACTATTGAAAGCAAACATGAAACAGATTCGGAAATTTATGCAGATGAAGACATTTCAAGTGCGTCTTCACAAGAATATTTCTACGGAAAAAAAACTTAAAATGGGATGCTGGGAAGGGGGGGGGAGGGAACCTAATCGTGCCATTAGAACACCAAACCACAACATAGTTTTAGTTTCCAGGGTTGAAATGTCCTGCAAAATTAGTTCTGAAAGCTGAGCCTGAAGAGACATGGAATCTACTTTATTTGTATAGTAATATAAAATATATTTCATGTTAAGAATTGAATTATTTAAAATGTATAAATAATAATTATCTAAAGAATCTTTCATTAATTTATGTTAATTAACTTTATACACGCTTTAGTGAGCGAGGTCTGAGACCCCTCCACACTAGTTACGAGACGGTTTGTGACACAGCAGTTAAGGGTTAAAGCTAATTTTAAAAAAAAGCTGAGCCTGAAGAGACATGGAATCTACTTTACTTGTATAGTAATATAAAATATATTTCATGTTAAGAATTGAATTATCTAAATTTAAAATGTATAAATAATAATTATCTAAAGAATCTTTCATTAATATATATTAATTAACTTTATACACACTTTAGTGAGCGAGGTCTGAGAGACCCCTCCACACTAGTTACGAGACGGTTTGTATCACAGCAGTTAAGGGTTAAAGCTAATTTAAAAAATACAATCAAACACTATAGCACCCAACCCTTTTTTTAAAATAAATGTCATGTGAGAAATTAACTGCGACAAATCAGTTAAAGTAATGTTCTCGCATGTACTTAAACTGCAATTTACAATTGTGCCTTCAATTCTTCACATTTCTTTGACAAATTTAAGATCTTGAAAAACATGAATTGTACAGGGTGTCCTAAAAGTTCCTGTACTGACGATTCGTGAATTTACTATACAAAATCAACAAACTTTAAAACAAATATTTTTATGTTAATGGTGAAAAGCACTTATAAACAAAAAAATTTGGACTTACATTTATAGTAAATGTTTAAAATTTCTGCAATTTTCTTGGGAGGCAAAGCTGAAGTAGTTTACACATATTTTTAGAAACACCTTTCAAAATGCTGGGAATGACTTATTGTATCTTTTGAGTAATGGCACTTTTCAGATCACCTATTGTTTGGTGATTATCTTCATAAACTTTGTTCTTTAAATATCCCCACAGAAAAAAAGTCAGGAATGTGTAGATGACGGAACGAGGTGGCCAATGGTTTCTTGAGATGAGTCGATCGCCAAAAAAATCTTGAAGCATGCCCGTGGTGTCATAACTTGTATGGCAGGTTACAACGTCTTGTTGGAACCAAGAGTCTTGTTCATGCACTTCTAATATTCCAAAAAATTGTTGATTAAGTTGATATACTGTATCTGGGTCATTCTGAAATTAAGTGGAAATTTGAGTCACATGTATTTTTTTTTTATGAATTTCATGTGTCAATTGATTTTTATACAATAGTAATAGATCTTAATTGAGGTATATTTTCATCAGATATCTTCAAGTGAATAAATATTTGCATATTTATACTTAAAAAAGTGAATTAAACATGGAAAATATCACCTCCGTGGCTGTTCTTAACCCTGTTTCTAGGTTAAGAAATATAGTTGAAACTTAAAAAGTATAAAAATTCCTTTATTTAATATTAATAGTTTCATTGTTAACAGTTTTCATTTCATTGCACCAGAAATTATTATATTTTTCATTAAATTTAATGTTGAAAAATCAGTAAATTATTTTGTCCCTACTATTTTTGTCAGCTCTGCATAAAAAGTAAATAACCTTTAAAAAAGTCTACTAGAAGGCAGTACATGTCTGAAAGTGTAATTAAAAGAAGCTCTAATGAGCCATCTTTACTGTAAGATATCTTTGACTCAATAGCAAGTATGATTTTGTCTGTTTCTTATATTTACACTCAGAAAATTCTTGAGTTCTTTTAACAATGTCACTGCCATGGCATTTTTTAACTTAATATATTTTCATTTATTGCTGAACTTTTTTCAACAACATATAGTTAGAAAATGTACAAAACAATCTGGAAATCAAAGCACATGGCTGGGATTGTTTTAGGTTAGGCATAAATGTGGTCCAACCATTGAAATTTCACCTCCATGGAGGTGAGCAAATATTTCTTATCAGGAATTTGTACAATGATATGGTAAAATAGTGATTATAAATGGTTATTTATTAAAGTAAGAACAATCTTGGGTAAACAAATAAGCAGTCCAACTGTTTTTTCTCTAACCAGTACCGATTTAACTTGCCAATTGGTTCTGATTTGAACCTGTAGAATAAAGCCTAACAGCTTTATTTGATTTACAATGTTTGAACACTTGTAACTTTGGGTCTGATTGTGTACGCTGATAAAATCTTTTAATTTTTCCTTAAAAATATGCCATTGAGTTGGGAGATAATTTAAGTATCCTCATGACTGAAATTCTCTTTGTTGTTTCTGACATAGTACCAGTTGGTATCATGTCAATCTGGCCTAGTTGGTACCATGTCTAAGAAATCTGATATAATCAAATTTAGGAAAGTCTGGAAGGAGTCTTAGCAAAAAAGAAATAGAATTAAAAATGATCCAGAACTTTACGACATAAAAGAGGGCTCAGCAAAAAAAATAGGTTGAAAAGACAAGAAAATTTTGTTTGAAGGAAAAAAAAATTAATATTCCACCAAACAGAGTGGAGTAGTTAACCCAGATGAAGCTGTTGGGTATTGCAACCTGATGTAAGAAACATGTGCATGTGAAAAGCATGAAAATGTTTTGTTAACTTTTGAAAAATTAAAAAGCCTCAAAGTTCTTAATTACAATGATTTAGATTAGATGGTTAAATCTCTGCTGTCAGGATGTAGTAAAAAGTGAAGAAGAATGTCTGGAAAGAAGTGCATTAACAAACACGTTGAGACAAATGATTACATGTGTTGAGCAATGGAAGAGGAAAGAAGTTTACAGTGAAATAAATAAAAAAAAGTCAGCTAAGAAAGTGGTTAAATCAAAAGTTGAAATAGAAGTCAAAGCGCTAGTTAATAAATTTAATGATATGCTTCGTTACTTCATGAAGCATGTTTGCAACATAGTCCCATCAATACAGGTCAATTTTCAA
Source organism: Metellina segmentata (assembly GCA_947359465.1). Classification (NCBI taxonomy): domain Eukaryota; kingdom Metazoa; phylum Arthropoda; class Arachnida; order Araneae; family Tetragnathidae; genus Metellina; species Metellina segmentata. Next base: position 91,234,130 of record OX375877.1, on the reverse strand, counting down.
CCTAAAGATAACCTTGGAACAGATGAGATACTGATACATGTTGATTTTGGGAGATACAACATGTGCATTTCAGAGATTCACATGACCAAATCACATTACATAGATAAATTGAAAATAGTGAAAAACTTAATGTTCTGTCATTCTACTCATTGTCTGAATCTTTGCGACCCGACTCAAATGCATTTAATGAATATGTAATTGTCAAAGTATTTGGTAGAAAGAGTGTTTGCTATTATGTGGCAAATGTCATTGAATGTTTTGAAGCTTCTTACCAGATCCGCTTCATGTCGAGATGATATGACACTAAAAACAAATTTGTTTCCTATGAAGAATGTGAAGCAACAGTTCAAGATGAGGTTATGGCCATTTTAAAACAACTGACAATGAATACTCATGAATAGTACATTTTTGATTAAATACCTGAAGACTATTTACATTGTGTTAGATGAATCTGAAACATCTCGTCACCTCCACGTTTTAAGGAAATAAAAAATTGGTTTTAATTTGCTTAAAATATTGTCTTGACCTGTTTCAGTTGCACAACTTCATTGCCCTAACATGACATAAATACATAAAATAAATTCTAAAACTTTAATTTTATTTTTCAATAAGTTTTGACTGTCAAATTTCTATTTAATTTTAAAATTATCCATATTTACTCGGTATTGCATCACTTGGATATTTATGTCGCTAAATTATTTGCATTCAAAATAAGTTTAAAACAGCGCAATTCTCTGAATGCGTGAAATTCATCTTGCAATGAAGAACAAAATGACGTGGAACTTTATTATCGAACAACTTGAGTGCAAAGAAAATGAAACGATAAAAATTAAAGAGCCGATAAAATTCAATAATTAAAAATTAAAAAAAAACACGGGCAATAATTATTTTTTTAAAGTTGGAGTACGGGAACTTTTAGGACAACCTGTAGTTTTTAAAACAGAGATGGCAAGATTGAGCACCATAAGGGAATGTTACTCCGTGAACATTTCGATGCAAACTCCAGAGGACAACATAGGGTTTGATTAATTTTGTTTTGAAATTACAGAGTTCACATTTAAACACAGACATTACGGTAAGAATCTAATTTCTAAAAATTAACAAAAGGAGCATGAAAAGTAAGTAAAAGCTCACCTGATAATTAGAGTTGAAACTATTTGAGCACTCGTCGATCAAAAATGGCGCCCAAACAACATACATACGACCTGGTTGCCAACTGATGAATAACGAAAAGCTTAAATAAAAGTCGAATCGCACTTTTATTTACAGGATGTTCAAAACCATAAAATAATTGCTGAAAAATAAGAGCAAGTGTAGAAAATAATCTTAAAATGATTTAAGAAAAGGGAAAGTTATCGTACGCGAAGCAATACCGTAATGACGAGAACTCGAATTTGAACTGACGGTTTTAAACCGTATATGGCTAGAGTGAAAAACGGTAAAAAACCGTTTTGTCAACAAAACAGCTTTAAACCGTCAAATATACGGGAAAAGTCCGTAAAAACAACGGATAATTTTTGCAGTGTAGACGAAACAAACATTCGTTGCTGTTTTTAATTTTCAGCAAACGTTTTGGCAGCTCCGGGTAAACAAAGTTTTGCGTTCCAATCACCTGCATTTTTTTTGAATAGATAAAATTATTAAAATTTTAAAATGAAATAGTAATTTGCATTTATGTTGCAGATATAAATCACTTACAATACACCCCATATAGGAGGAATTTTAGTTTTAGCATTTTGCATGCAGCGTAGAACGAGGGAAAAAAAGTTGTAACTGTTGCAAAAAGTTACCTTAGTTGCAAGTAGAATAAAGTTAAATTAATATAATTCCGATACCTTTATGAATTCAGAATTTAATCCTCCAAGATACCATAGATTTTTTTTGATAACGAGATCAAGAGCTAGTGAGGTTTTTTTTTCTAAGAACGAGATATCTCATCCATCACGAGCTGGTCGGATTTATAAATACGAGATTCCTCGTCAAGACAAGCATCATAGGAGCATTAATAAGGTAATTTCATTCAATTGGACATATCCACTTAAGTTAAATCAATAATAAATGAAATTATAAAATATCAGTATGGCTGTTTCTGAGATAGGAGCTGCCCACATGCAAACCTCAGCATACCGGCCCCTCTGTTAACATTTTTGATTTCCTAAAAGAACAAATAGTCCGTTGTGTTGCTCCAGTTCGACGTTAATTAGAAATACCCATATATTAGAAAGCCTTTTATCAAACACACATACAGAAAATAATTGCGGAATGCCCAGTCTTCTTTATCCCGGTTTCCTAAAGGTCAGTCTGTGAAATTAGTATTACTTGTTTTAGCGGTTCAGAGACTATTGACGAATTCAGATTTATATTTTACACTGGCAAAATACCCGACCTTACTCGGTTTGAATTGGTTTACTCTAGATTGAAGAGATAATCAAAATATATAATGACTTACGTTTTCTGTAGAATAAAAATTTATTTTAACACCTTTCGCCATCTTTATATTTTCTACAACTTACTTTGGACACAAATCCTACACATGCATATCCATTCATGTAATACATTTCACATACATCGCACCCTTGCTGTATGACAAAGCTACAAAATGACGAAAGGTGACACTAAGGTTACTTCTATAAAAGACGATATTGAGGGAGATTTGGAATTCCCTTTCTTAAGTTCTTTTCATGTTCAACTCAATCAATTAAAATTACGATTTACGGCGAGTGCTCTCACACGCATAGTCAACAAAACAATATTTTTTTACTTGTGGCACTCTTGCCTCCGGTATGCGACACTGTGAAATTTTGCAATCTTCTCCTGTCATTATTACAACGAATTTTTTAATGTTGGGAAAAGTTCTAGTTTGGATTTTTAAACATTATTATTCTTTCAATAACGGCATTATTCTTTAAATAACGGCATTATTCTTTCAATAATGGCATAACTAAACTTAAAATTTACTGAAATTTTATACTGACTTACCTAACATTTTTAAGTCTAATACTTTGTGGAGCTGTTGCGTGTGATGAGAAGGAAAACACATTTATTAAAATAATAAATATTTAAAACAGAAAACAGTAAAATAGAACAAAATAAAAGATGTCGGAAAAATTGTTCTAAAGATATTAATTTGTGATTCATTTTTATCTCTTGATCTCGCACAGTTGCCACAATTTACAACTAAAAGTGCACAAAATTTAGAAATGTGAAATTAATTCAGAGCGAAAGAAACAGAAAATATCACTGCTCACGCGATCTTGTTCATTCTCGTTTCGTTGAAAAATATCGTCTGTCTCAAACATTCCGAAATCGTTTTCATTGCGCAAAGAACAAAAATAAGACTCGAAATACATGAAGTATCAGAGCTGAAATTATATTAAAAAATATAATTTTTTGAAGAATAATTACTTTTTAGCAGTACTGGTAAAGCAATCGAAGTAATCGTAATATTCAATAGACATTCGAATTTACAAAACTACCAAATTATGGTTGATTTAAGTATGCTTACTCAGGTGTTTTAGCATGAAACTCATCTAAATATAACAATATAGAAATGTTTAATATTGCATTCACTAAACTAATAAATAATGTATAAAATAAAATACATTGCAATCAAATATCTGGAATAAAATTCATGTGATGCCTGCACAAACACAAAATCAAACATAGAACAGAAAGACGGACAGACAGAATTTCGCAACCAATTCCACTCACTAAATGAAGATAAGTACTCACTGTATGCAAATTTCCATGAAAATATCTTAAACCGCGTGGACATGTATAGGGCACAACATACAGACAGACAGACATACAGACGGACAGACAGACACCAAACGAGAAAAAGGCGGATTCGGCATCAGAAGGGTCCAAAACGAATAGAAAACTTGAAATGGGTCGAAAATATTGAATGTACAAACAAACACTCCATTCTTATTTATATAGACTAGCAAAATACCCGACCTTACTCGGTTTGAATTGGTTTACTCTAGATTGAAGAAATAATCAAAATATATAATGACTTACGTTTTTTGTAGAATTAAAATTTATTTTAACATCTTTCGCCATCTTTATATTTTCTACAACTTACTTTGGACACAAATCCTACACATGCATATCCATTCATGTAATACATTTCACATACATCGCACAATTGCTGTATGACAAAGCTACAAAATGACGAAAGGTGATACTAAGGTTACTAAGTATAAAAGACGATTTTGAGGGAGATTTGGAATTCCCTTTCTTAAGTTCTTTTCATGTTCAACTCAATTAATTAAAATTACGATTTACGGCGAGTGCTCTCGCACTCATAGTCAACAAAACAATATTTTTTTACTTGTGGCACTCTTGCCTCCGGTATGCGACATTGTGAATTTTTGCAATCTTCTCCTGTGATTATTACAACGAATTTTTTAATGTTGGAAAAAGTTCCAGTTTGGATTAATAAACATTATTATTCTTTAAATAACGGCATTATTCTTTAAATAACTGCATTATTCTTTAAATAACGGCATTATTCTTTAAATAACGGCATTATTCTTTCAATAATGGCATAACTACACTTAAAATTTAATGAAAATTTATACTGACTTACCTAACATTTTTAAGTCTAATACTTTGTGGTGCTGTTGCGTGTGATGAGAAGGAAAACACATTTATTAAAATAATAAATATTTAAAACTGGAAACAGCGAAGTAAAACAAAATAAAAGAAGTCGCAAAAAATTGTTCTAAAGATATTAATTTGTGATTCAATTTTATCTCTTGATCTCGCACAGTTGCCACAACTTACAACTAAAAGTGTACAAAATTTAGAAATGTGAAATTAATTCAGAGCGAAAGAACCAGAAAAAATATCACTGCTCGCGCGATCTTGTTCATTCTCGTTTCATTGAAAAATATCGTCTGTCCCAAATATTCGGAAATCGTTTTCATTGCGCAAAGAATAAAAATAAGACTCGAAATAAATGAAGTATCAGAGATGAAATTCCATAAAAAAATATAATTTTTTGAAGAATAATTACTTTTTCAGCAGTACTGGTAAAGCAATCGAAGTAATCGTAATATTCAATAGACATTCCAATTTTTCCAAAACTACCAAATTATGGTTGATTTAAGTATACTTACTCAGGTGTTTTAGCATGAAACTCAACTAAATATAACAATAAAGAAATGTTTAATATTGCGTTCACTAAACTAATAGATAATGTATAAAATAAAATACAATGCAGTCAAATATCTGGAATACACTACACAAACACACAAACACAAAATCGAGCATAGAACAGAAAGACGGACAGACAGACTTTCGCAACCAATACCACTCACTAAATGAAGATAAGTAATCACTGTATGCAAATTTTCATGAAAATATCTTAAACCGCGTGGACGTGTATAGGGCACAACATACAGACAGACAGACAGACAGACACCAAAAGAAAAAAAGGCGGATTCGGCATCAGAAGGGTCCAAAACGGATAGAAAACTTGAAATGGGTCGAAAATATTGAATGTACAAACAAACACTTCATTCTTATTTATATAGATGTAATATACAAAACTCGGCTAATATATTTTATTTCGTGGTGGACAGACTATGGACGTAGACTGAGCATTTCTATTGCAAAAATGTGTGACCAGCATATTGACTAATAGTCACGTGATTGCTCTATGAAAAATTGACTTTGTTGGCTGATTTGGCAACTTATCGCCTCGTTTGGCAACGTAGCATCTTATGTCAGGGTAGGTGCGTGAATATGCACTTCTATAGAATAGGGACAAAATTGGTGAAATCACTTGTCGATTACTATCAGATGATTAATTAATGAAAGGGCGCTACCGCAGTGACCATGGTAGAATGAATGGACCATAGTAGACCACAGTGGATTAGTGAATGAACTATAGTAGACCACAGTGGATTAATGAATGGACCATAGTAGACCAAAGTGGATTAGTGAATGGACCATAGTTGACCATTGTGGATTAGTGAATGGACCATAGTAGACCATAGTGGATTAATGAATGGACCATAGTAGACCACAGTGGATTGATGAATGGACCATAGTAGACCACAGTGGATTAATGAATGGACTATAGTAGACCACAGTGGATTAATGAATGGACCATAGTAGACCACAGTGGATTAATGAATGAGAAATTCCACAATGGATTATCAATCCATACGGTGACATTGAAGAAACGGATGTCATGTTACAAGAAGAACTGATCGGAATAATCACCTAAGGTGCAGTTTAGAAAAGGATATCAGCAATTCTGGCTTCAGAGAGGCATATACCTGTTACATATCCTGCATTACAGACTATCGCGAGAAAGTTTTTGATAGCTTTTCCATCTTCATACCTCGTGGAAAGGGGTTTCAGCGCGGTTGCCAATCTCCTTACATATAAAAGAAACAGATTGGAAATCCCTCACCGAGGAGATTTAAGGTTAAACCTGATTAAATTGAAGCCAAATATTGAAATTTTGCTAACAAAGCATCAGGCTCATCCCTCCCCCTAAAAGCATATTGATTTTGTTATGAATTTATTTTAAGTAAAAATGTTACTAGATTTGCATTTTGTGTCATTTTAATTAATAAATGCACAACTATAAAACTTAACACACATTTTTATTTTAAAATTTTGCACTCTACAGTATCAAAGTGAGTAGCTCTGTGTCAGCTTCAAAAACACAATTAAAGTTGATGAATTTGTAAAAAAAATCAATAAAATCAATATTACAAAAGCATGGGGTCTACTCAAAACAGAAAAAATCGGCACGTGGTCTACGGGACCAACAAGTTTGGGGACCTCTGCTGTAAAGCAACGATTTCCAAACTAGGAGGAGCGGACTAGTGAAAAGGGAGGCGCGAAAAGGTTAACAGAAATATAATTTTTAAAACAAAACATATATAAATAAACATTCATAACATAACATTACTTTTTATTACCTATTTTTTAAAGCATTTACCGCACACCTATCTCACGCAAACTCCGATATAAACATGAAATAAACATTTATTTGGAAAATATTATATTTTACCGAGTTGATATTTTGGTATGATGTATGATGTAATATATAGCCATAAACATGAGTTGTGATTTTGGTATGATGTAATAGTATATTTAACTTCGTGCGTACTATGTATATGACATATATAAGTAGATTGCATAGTATAGTAGCTGTATAGTAGTTAAAAATATGTTTTTTGTAACTACAGTAAAGATTGACTTTTTTAATGGAAACTCCTTGTGCACTGGTTTGCAGTTTGCAAGTGGCTCTTTATTATTATAAAAATAAGTGCTTGTGAGGTGTCCAGACGAACCTATAGCACTTACAGTCATGAAATATGGCAGACAGGTTGTCATAAAGGTGACTGAATGCAGCTCGAAGCCCGAAATTTAAAATTTAATGTAGAACACTTTTTAATTAAGGTATCCAAACACGTTCGACACCCTTTTTTTTAAAATGTAGAATAGAAACATTTTAGTGATATTTTTATTTTAGAGATATTAAACAATAGCAATAGGCTATAAATATTTAAAACAGATATTAATAATTTTGTAAAAATGATAATTATGCATGAAATTTTAAAGAAATTTGTCAAAAATTTCAAATGTACATGAAAATCTATTGAGTTAATTTGAAAATAGTGCTACCAAAATAAACTACATGCATTTTTCTACGGGATGAACTATAATCAAAAGGATATTTAAATAAACAAAAATTTTACAAGCAATCGAAAAATGAATACAAGATTTTTGATAGTTTTACAGTTCTATTTCTTAAATAAATGGACGTAATTTAAAAACTTAAACTCAGCATAATTATTCTAGTTTATTCCTTAGACTTCATTACAAATAAAAAGTTCTCAAAGATTTACGATAATCCATGAATAACGTTTTGTGTATAACATTTGAAGTGAGAAAGTAATGCATAAATATTAATTTAGAGTAAAAATAGTTTGAAGTGTATCGTTTGATCTCTTACTTTTACTGTTTCTGTAAATAATTGTGTTCTTCACTTATCTTTAAAAATGTTCTCAATATTTCCAAAATAGAAACCATTTAAACATTTAAAAAAACATTCTAAAATTATATTTGCAAAGAAAAAGTAAATTTTTAAATTTAAATTGTGGCAAGTCTTTGGTCCTACCTACTTTAGGTTTTTCATATACCTTGATTAAAATCTTAATATCTCTAAAACTAATTAACTTAGAGAAAAAAAATCAAATATATTTTGGAAATGTCAAATAAATACTTTATTAAATACTAGCCACTGCGTGGCTAGCCCGTGCCTGTGGTGTTGATTTGCGGACCCTGATGTAAGGTATTAATCTGGTGTAAAATTTTCCGCAAATTTCAAATCCGTTGAAGATATGTTCAATTAAAAAACTATATATTTAAAGAAAATCATATTTTTAGGCATCAATCTAACCCGAAATTTTCCGCAGATTTCAAATCCGTTGAAATTTTTACTCTACCTTTAATGGTCTTCTAGGAGATAGAAAAAATAACTGACTTCAGTTGAAAGATTTATCGTCTGGCTGGAAATGTATTCGTCCGCGAAAAATCAAAGTGGAAACGAAAAAAATAATATTTTTTTCCCTCGTTCTGAGGATGAAAAAAACTTGGCATGATTCCAAACCCTGCCTGCAAAGTAGCATGGGTAGAAAAAGTTCACCGCGTTTGAAAAACCGATGGAGAATAAAACTATTAAATTCATTTAAAAATCTTCTAGATTGAATTTTAAAATTTCGCCCATACCCAAAGATTGCCAAACATTCGGACTACCTGTGTGCCAAATCTCATTGCTGTAAGTGCCATAGATCGTCAGTATTTTGCGGTCGCGAAACAGACAAACAAACACTTCCTTTTATAATAGTAGATAAAATCAAAAAAATTTTGGGAATTTTTGATCAAAAATTACATTTTTAACATGTTCGGATACCTTGATTTATTAGCTTTTTTTCTCGCACTGTTTCTTTTGGACGGGTTCCAACTTTTCACTCTCTGAAGCGGTGCAGAATGGTTGTCCAATGACGTAACTGACTGCTACTGGAGAATATTCAGGTCTGATCAACTTCTGTGTAGTGGTTCCAGGCTCAAGATTGAGAATTATTGAAAAATAAAAAAGTAATAGAATTACCATGCGATACTTCATTGAAACAAAAATTTCAGAATGAAACCTTAATTCAGTTTTGGTTGAATCTAAGTGAAGAACATAATACTTTGACAAGCAAAGCAACGCAAATACCTGCTACCATTCGTAACATCATATTTATACGAAATTGGATTTTCTGCATTAGCTGCAAGCAAATCCTGACTGGACTGGAATATCACTTTCGCAGTACCCGCTGCAATGCAACATATCTCCACATCAGAAAGATAATTAAATTATAAAAAAAAGACTATTAAACAAAAGGATGGGTTAATTTAAATAAAAAATGCAGGTCTAGGATGCAGGAAAAATTTAATTGCTAAAATAACCGTAATACACAGACCGCGAGATCATGAGTGCTTAGGTTTTAGGTTCAATGGCAATGAAATCCATATATCGAGCCCGTTAAGTAATAGAAAAAGAGCTACGAGAGTAGTGAAAAAATGCGGTTTCCAAAACAGTGGTGGAGGAGGTGAAGAAAACGAGTGTTTTGTACCGGAAGTGACGTCACCCGAAGTGACGCCATGACCGGAAGTTGAGTTTCTCATATCACCGGAAGTGACGTCAAAACTGAAATTTGTTCACTCCTGTTGGCTGACCGGAAGTGACGTCATTTCCTGAGACGTCACTTCAGGTACAACTCGGTGACGTCACTCCGGTACTTCCAACACTCGATTTCTCCACCTCCTCCACCACTGTTTTGGAAACCGCATTTTTTCTCTACTTACGAGTAGCACACTGCTCAATGACACCTAAATTTGGAAAACTTTGTGCTAATAAACAAGCACATCCGTCGCATTAAAAATAAATAAATTCAAAAATAAATATATCTAATAAAACCTTGTTATTATTCTGTCAATTACGTTTTTGTCTTCATTTTTTTGTATTAATACATTTTTTACCATTTAAAAATATGTCAGTATTATTTTATGAAGGGGAAAGGAAGGCGCTGAGGCTATATCTTTTAGAGGGAGGGGGGACAGTAAAACTTAAAGTTTGGAAACCACTGCTTTTGAGGATGAATGTTAGGTTTCACCCAGCAGATGAAAGCAGTCTTGGAAGCACAATTGTGGTCGCATGATTCTAGGCATAAAAAGGTTACCATTACTCCACTCTACATTCATATTTCCTCTAAGGGATAGACATTATGCCCTATTGAAGAGAGAAATACCCTTTTACGAACACTATTATTTAATTATTTTAGTATTGTAACAGAGGCTATATATATTTTTAATACACTGATATATCCTTTTCGAACTACAGGTATTATAAAAAATAATAATACAACTGACTGTCAAATATTTTTTCGGTACCATAGATTGTTTGTGCATAAATATTGTTTTTACATTAATAAATAGTTAGTTTAGATACAAATTCAAGATTAAAAAAATTAACTTTGATAGTCTACAAAAAATCATTGATGGAAAAGCACTCAGTGAAACTTCTAGTTTTATATATGCAAAGGAAATTGAATGCTGTTATAAAAATGTTGATTGACAAAAAAAATCATTGATGGAAAAGCACTCAGTAAAACTTCTAGTTTTATATATGCAAAGGAAATTTAATGCTGTTAAAAAAATGTTGATTGTGTTTCTTCCAAGCTTCAATTCAGTAATCATTAACTTTAGAAACTTGACGCTTTCTTGTTGGGTATAAAATTTTCGAAACCATCCGTTCAACCTTTTGTCGTTAGATTATAAGCATGGATACTTGATAAACATGTACGCTTTTGCTCCGGGACGTTTCACTGGAAATTCTACCTAAGTTCTTCCCCTATCAATGTGTGCTAAGTCCCTCCCTTTGCAACGGTACATTTGTACTCAACCCCCGAGTTTTTTTAAATTTGAATGCCCAACCAATCACGGCACGCCAGCGAGATGACGAGGCGTTTTTGAAAAGGCTGGGAAATAGTTCACCGTTTTCTAGTGCCGATTTAGGCGAAAAATAGTTTTCCCACGAGTTTACGGGAGAAGAACTTAAACCACTCAACATCCAGGTTCCGAAGCTATAAGAGAGGCGGGTGAATCGGACTCGTTCTATTCGCTCTCCGATGTTTCAATGGCTGGGGTCACCGTGCGGTGATCCCAGTCGCGGTGGAGCTTTCTTTTTGAAAAGACGCGCTAGTGAGCTGGCTGGAGACTGATGATTGTGAGGAGCTGGTTGCATGAATGGCAGTAGAAGTGAGAAAACCGTTGGCCTCCCAGTGAGCGGAAAGGAAGAACACCGTCCTGCTCTAGCGTCCTTCTCCGGATTCCAGGATTTCTTCTTCGTGATGATCGTGTTCCCACATCCACGCCCAGAAGTTCCCTTCATGATGATGAGTTCTCACATCCGCCGCCCAGAATCAAGAATACCGTTGGCCTCCCAGTGAGCGGAAAAGAAGAACACCGTCCTGCTCCAGCGTCCCTCTTCGGATTCCAGAAGTTCCCTTCATGATGATGAGTTCTCACATCCGCCGCCCAGAATTAAGGAAACCGCTGGCCTCCCTGTGACTCTGGAAAGTGTACCATCATTCCGATCCAGCGTCCCTCTCCGGAATCCAGTAGCATCCTCCGTTTATCTACAATGGGCAATTATAGTTTATCGTTTTCCTTACTTTCCTTTAATTAACTTCTTGCTCCTGAATTGATTTTTTGATTTAGAGTTATTTTCCTTTTTTTTTTGTCCCGTGAAACGTCTCACGAGTTATAAGCCCTCAATGGGGTTATCCCAATATTTTGGGTAGATTGGAGTAACCCAATTGAATGCTTGGTCGTTTTGGACCTATTCTGAGGATTGTGAATGTTACTATTGTTTTACTATTTTTTGGACCTATTCTGAGGATTGTGAATGTTACTATTGTTTTACTATTTTTGGACCAAAATTCACAAGGGGAGTTTACGTAAATCAAGATGTGTATTATACCAATGTTTAGCTTAAATAAATATCTTTTTTATCTTTAAAGATTTGTTTTCTTTTCCCCTCTTTTAGTGAAACCTAATTTCACTGTCATTACATAGTTCCATCATCAATTACAGTCGGTAAGAGCCTTTTACACAGGGTTTTGTTCACACCGTAATGTAGAAGTTGATTAATTATCCAAGCTCATTTAGAGTAAAAGATTCAATTAGAGAAAAAACCCAATATTCTTGGTTAGTTATACATTTTAGATTCGTTGAACCAAGTCGCCAAAGTATATGATTGATGACTTAAAAATTTAGTTCACGCCTATTCACAATGCAGAAAATTTTTTATTTCTTCAATTATTTTAAAGGTTTAATATGTACCACTGCATCGTTTTCGAATTTACATATTACAAATATAACCTTTGTAAGAAAAATCCAATGACCGTTGGATATTTTGTCACAATCTACGATAAGGAAATATTCATTTATGTGTAATTTACATTTTTGTTCTGCATTTCTGACCTATTTCAGCATTTTTATGAAGTATAATAAGCTAAACTTTTCTCTTTCAGCTTGTGAATAGCCTGATTCGGTCGATAGCTAACTGTTTCTAACGAGAAAATATAATTAGGATATGAAAACACTTTTTCATCCGCTGAACAAACGAAACGCTAAAGAAACGATAAAAAAATACAAAAACATGCATTTTTACTCTAATGTTGAACTAATAAAATAAATTTGGAAACACTGTTTGGGTACAAAGTGTCTCACTGGAATTTTGTTTAAAATTTTAAAATGGAAGAGTCCACAGAAAGTTCATGCAGTTTTCAAATTTTGAATAGCGCCAAAACTCGAACCGATAAAAATAACACTCCATGTCTGAAGCATGCAGTCAACAATTTGGCAGACAAGTCAGCGGACCTTTCTTCTACTCTCTCCCTATGTAAAAATTGCTCGAAAACGATGGTGTCCTACATATTTCTAATTCAAGAAGTTCTGGACAATTTAGCTAAAACAATATACTGTGGAGATGACTGCAGTTGTTGTGTGCAGTGTTTGAGACAGGAGTTTAATGTTAAGGCCGAAAAATGTAACCAATCTGCTGATGAAAACAAAACCGAAACCCTAGTTAATACAGATGAGGTACTTCAAAAGGAATTGAGTTCTAAGGTTCCCCAAAAGTCAGATACTAACGAGATAGAAGTAAAGTCAACTTGTGAAGATAGAACGTCTAAGCCTTGTAGAAAACCTTCCAGTCGTAGGAATAGTCGGCGGTTGTCCAAGGAATTACGAGGAAGCGAGAAAGAATCTCTGCAAAAAACAAATGAGATCAGTTATGGGAATCAAGAGGATTGGAAAGTGAATTTCTTATACAATGTTTCCCCTTCAACAGTTTCTACTGATTTTTGTCAAGAGGAATCGTCGGAAGACATTCAGCACGAAAGGAAGTCTATTACTATTTTAAATCAAGAGCATTCTTCATCAGAACAACCCCTAAACGACCTGATAAAAAATAATGATTACCCGGACAAACCGATAGAAAATAATATTTGCGCTGAAGATAATGTTTCTATTATTACAACTGAAACTTCACAAACCTCATTTAATAATGAAACGGCATTTTTTAACAGAAAAGAACAGCCTACAGGAATGTCAAACATAACTTTTATAGAGGATTACAAGCCAGATACATTATCAGCATTTGAACAGTTTGTGGGTAATGAAAATTTTCTAGAAAACTATAGTGGAGATGAAGGAATATCACCAGTTTCAAACTGTGATAATATGAACAAAGAAGCTCTCATGGAACCTAAAACTGAAGAGAATTTATGGGAAGAGAATATAGTGGAAGCCCAAAAGCAGGATGTTTCCATGTGTTTAGAAAATATACCTATTTCTGTCCTAAAGAAGAGTGTTTCGATGAGTTTAAAAAAGATACCTACTGTGCAAAATCAGAATGGTTCCATGAGTTTAAAAAAGAAATCCCCTACTGTTCAAGATGAATCTCCTGCAGAAGCTTTTGTAACAATGTGCAGAAACAATTCTGAGGCCTTGGGATGTCTCGTGGTTGGGTGTTCACTTCTTTTGAGCAGAACTTCGAAAACTCTTTGTGTTTTGGTTGCCGATGGGGTTCACATAAAACTCAAGTAAGTATCAAATCTTTTATACAAGAATATCTTTTTATTTGTCAAAAACTATGGTTAATTGGAAATTCTTATTTGCTTATGATTTATTCAGAGAGATACTGTCATCTGTTTTCCATGAAGTTCAAAATATCTCAACTTTGGAAACTTCGAAACCAATCGAGTGGAAGTCAATTCACTTCCACTCGATACAGTGGCATCAAAGAAACTTAAAGAAGTTAGAAAAACTGAATATTTGGCGTCTTGTGCAATTCAACAAATGCGTCTTTTTAAATCCAGACACTTTGGTAAGTATTCATAATGTCCTCCATATTATAAACGTATCCTTGATTATGCGCAATTTAAAGTTGTAAATCCACAAATACAGAAATTTGTTGGATTTGAAACACACACGTGATGCTATATTTCCTATCGACATCATTCCAATGTCTACCAGATGCTCTCTCTGTAAAGCTACAGGTAGTATCTGTGGTAGTATGCGTTTCCTGTAGTACTAGGGGGCCCGCCCACTGCTCGCTAACCCTCGCCAACCCCCGGATGAATCCTCATTGGTTCACTGGGCGAACCTTATTCGCTTCACTCGCATTAATGAAGTTATGTGTCCTCGCAGAAGGGATTGTTTAAAAAATATGACACTCCAAAAAAATTATTTTTCAAGTACAAATTTGTAGTACTGTAGAAAAGTTATACAGTACCTCTGGAATCAGAACTCGAACAATTTGGAATGAAAACTCTGAGCAAATTTGGACTCGAAATGTGAGCGCCGCTTTGGAAATCGAATACCGAGCATGTTGTTTGTTTATAAGCTACAATAGCTCGACTAATATCTATATATTTTCAATACAATTTTATCCTATAACGCTATAAATTCAATTGAGGCGCGAGGCATCGTGGTAAACAAACAATCGTACAGTGTTGCCAAAACGCGATAACAAATAACGTCTTTTTTGCGTGCCACGTTGGAGAATTATATATAGATTCCAGTCGAAGTCATCTATCTACATTTTAAGGTAATTCAGTAGTCTTCTGAACGAGAGCATTTGATAGCAGGAAGCGAAATCCTAGTCTTTCGCTGATTTGTTTGCTTACACTGAAAATCCTTCTCATAGTTACTTTGGTAGTTATTGAAGAAAATGAAGAGAAATTCTCGTAAAAACTGATCGTTCCCAATTCAGTACGATCAAATTTTAAACTATATTTTTGATATTAGAGTTTGTAAAGTGTTGTTTTTTTCTGCTGGCTAAGCCTGCTTATTTTAGAGATTGCTGTATTGATTTAACGAAATGAGAAATTCCAAACATGTTTCCAGAACAAACACCATGAAGAGCAGGAAAAGGGCATGTGCAATCTGATAAACGAAGCATGTCAAAAGGAGAATTAATTTTAATGGGGGACTATAACTATCCAAATATTGACTGGACAAACAATCTAGCTACAAATGCGAAAGGGGCAGAATTTTTGGAAGTGATACAGGATTGTTTTTTGTACCAGATGGTGTATGAGGATACTAGGGACAATGCAATATTGGATTTGATTTTTAGCAATGATGAGGATAGGGTGCAGGATTTGGTTATAGGTGAGCCACTGGGAGAAAGTGACCATAGAAGTATCAGATTAAGTATACATTTTCAGTCAGCATACACAATCAATAGTAGGATAATTCCAAATTTCAGAAAGGTAAATTTTCATAAGATAAGGGAAGAGTTAAAGGAAACATTCAGAGGGGTGTTATTAGCACCGCATCATTCTGAACAATGGGAGGAATTCAAGAATAAGTTAGACAGGGTGTTAAAAAAACAAGTAACGTGCAGGAAAAAAGGAAAATCTAGAAAATTGCTCCCTATGTGGTTTTCAGGGGAAACACACAAAGTTTTAAAATTAAAACAAAGAACACACAGGGTATATAAAAGCACTGGTAACGACAGGGACAAGGAGGCATATCAGAAAGCCAGAAAGGAGTTTAAAACTATTAGTCGGAAGCAAAAGGTGTCGTTGGAGGAAAAATTAGCAAGGGAAATAAATATAAACCCAAAAGAATTTTTTGCATATGCAAGTGGTAAAAATAAATTTAGTACTACACTGGGCCCGTTGGAGGGGAAGGGAGGTGAATTAATTCAAGACGAGGTGGGAATGGCAAACGTGTTAAATGACTTTTTTCTGGGGGTTTTCAATGGTAACTATAATTTAAAAAAGGATCACAAGGATGGAGCCTTTGCAGGGGGTATAATTAAAGAATGCAAATTCAACAGGGAAGAAATAGTACATCAGTTGAAAAGAATTAAGCCATCTAAAGCACCAGGGCCAGTCGATATTTATCCGAGAGTACTAGTGGAATGCGCGGAAGAACTGGGGGAAGTAATTCACACGATATTTAATTCAACATATAGCACAGGTTGGGTACCAATGGATTGGAAGTTGGCCAACATAACTCCAATTTTCAAAAAGGGAATACAAAGTGATCCGGGCAACTATAGACCAGTAAGTCTCAGTAATTTGCAAAATATTTGAATCTCTGTTAAAAAAGCATATAATGTTATACTTGGAGGAGGGGGGACTGTTATCAGAGAATCAGTATGGGTTTAGGAAGGGCAGATCCTGCTCTACAAACCTTTTGAAGTTCTACGAAAAAATTACTGAGGAGCTGGATAATAAGAGCAGTGTGGATATCATGTACATAGATTTTCAAAAGGCTTTTGATAAAGTACCTCATGAGGCATTACTGTTTAAATTGGAAAGGCTGGGGATTCAGGGAAAAACATTAATATGGATAAAGAATTGGTTATTGGGTAGAAAGCAGAGAGTGCAGGTAAAAGGAAATTATTCACAGTTGACAGAAGTTATAAGTGGGGTGCCTCAGGGATCAGTTTTAGGACCAATTTTATTTATAATTTTCATAGATGATATAGGTCAGGGGATCAAGAATAGAATCAGTATATTTGCAGATGACTTAAAAATATGGGGGACAGTGGATACCAAGTTACAGATAGAAAATTTACAAGGGGATTTTGATAAGATATCCGAATGGGCCGTAAAATGGGGTATGTCATTTAATGTAGGGAAATGTCAAGTTCTGCATATGGGTTACAGGAACAGTGGAGCCGAGTACAGGCTGCAGGGAGTAAAGGTAAAGGAGGGAGAAACAGTCAAGGATCTTGGGGTGATAATTCACAGGGATTTTAAAATGGGTCATCAATGTTCAGCTGCTGGTAAAAAGGCTAATAGGTTACTGGGGTATATTAAAAAGACTGTAACTTCAAGGGATAAGAATATAATCTTGCCGTTATATAAGGGTTTAGTAAGACCACATCTAGAATATGCTGTACAATTCTGGGCTCCATATATGAGAAAGGACATAGAATCAATTGAAAGGGTTCAGCACAGAGCTACAAAAATAATAAAGGGACTAGCAAATTTCGACTATAATGAACGTTTAAGTAAGCTAAACATGTATACACTGGAAAGTAGAAGAAGGAGGGGGGATTTTATTCAGCTTTTCAAGTTTGTAAAACAAGGGGACACAGAGGGCTTAAATTTCAATAGGGATAACAGGACAAGGGGTCATGGGTATAAATTGAATAAGACACAGTTTAATCGGGATTTAAGGAAAAACTACTACTTTAATAGGGTAATAGACAGTTGGAACGCGTTGCCAGAAAATATACAGGGTGGTCCCGAATTCATGGTACAAACTTTAATGGTAGGTACAGGACATTGTAACAATGATTTATTGTATAGGAATGTATAGTCGCAAGTGACGCGGTGAGGCGAAAACAGGGGAAATAACGGCCGAAAGGAAAAACAAAGATTTTATTGAAAGCGTTGTTGACAAGTGTCATGTTTACAGTAATTGTTCAAAATTGCGTCCACCAGTATCGATACATGCTTGACAGCGTCGGTGGAGCTATTGGCGTACACGTTCAAAGATGCCTGGTATTTCACGCACACCTGCAGCAGCTACAGATAAGCGAGCGACGAGATCCTCATCTGAGTCAACTGGAGTCTCATAAACAAGATGCTTTAGATGTCCCCATAAAAAGTAATCGAGGCTCGATAAATCGGGAGATCGGGGTGGCCAAGGGACTGGTCCACCACGCCCAATCCATCGAGTACCAAACGTGGCATTCAGGTAATTCCGTACATCAATGCTGAAGTGTGCTGGCGCCCCATCGTGCTGAAACCACATGCGGTTACGAATGGCGATCGGAACATCATGCAGCAGTTGTGGTAACACTTCTTTCAGAAAAATAAGATAGCTTCCGCCAGTGAGCCGCGTGGGTAGTAAGTATGGGCCAATCAAAAAGTCGTTCACAATACCAGCCCACACATTAATACTGAAACGTTGTTGAAACGCATGTCGACGCGTTGCATGTGGATTATCGGTTGCCCACACATGGGAATTGTGCGCATTAAAGACACCCTCGCGTGAAAATGTCGCTTCATCTGTAAATAGCACATAATCTACGAAATCCGGCTGCAACGCACATTGCTGCATCACCCACAGGCAGAAGTTCACGCGGCGAGGATAATCTGCCGGATTCAATGCTTGTACTTTCTGAAAATGGAAGGGGTGTAAGCGATTTTCGTTTAACACTCTGCATACAGTCTGATGACTCACACCTACGTCACGCGCAACAGTTCTTGTGCTTGACTCGGGTCTATCAGCCACAATGTTCAAGATGCTTTCTTCCAGCCTTGGAGTGCGTACAGCTCTTACTCGACCAGCGCCATGTCTGTTGACGTCGAACGCACCTGTTTCACAAAGTTGACGATGTAACCGTTGAAAAATTCTATGATCCGGCATTCGTCGATCAGGATACTCCGCGCGATACATTCGTAACGCAGCTCTGCCGTTACCATTTGCACGGCCGTACATGTAATGCATGTCTGCTTTTTCTGCATACGTAAAGTCACCCATCGTCTACGGCAGCACAATTGTGAATGGCGCTTTTCCCTACTGCGATGCATCATGTTCAACAGCGGCTAGACATCTACTGCCCTCTACCGGCAATGATACCAACCGATCACTCCATTTCTCTTTCCTTTTATTTCCCCTGTTTACGCCTCACCGCGTCACTTGCGACTATACATTCCTATACAATAAATCATTGTTACAATGTCCTGTACCTACCATTAAAGTTTGTACCATGAATTCGGGACCACCCTGTAGTTAATTCAAAGGGAGTGTACGAATTTAAGACACAATTGGATAGTCAGTGGGAATTGGAGAATTCATAAACAAAGGACTAGCCTTGTTGGGCTTGAGCCTGTAGCTGGTTGTCAATATTTGTATATGTCGTATTTCTTCCTCAGGTGCTGAGAAATTGTGATGAGCTATTCTACCACGATGAGCTTTCCGCAGTCCCTGACAATGGCTGGCCAGATTGCTTCAATAGTGGAGTGTTTGTCTTTGTGCCATCGCTTTCAACGCTCTCGCAAATGAAGGAAATGATTCGGAAACAGGGATATAATGACGGTACTATATGCAGGCACGGTGTATCTTTAACATGTAACTGCTAAACATTAAAAATATAATACAATGCGTTCAAACCTCGTGAAACAAACATTGTTTTACATTTAACTTGTGTTCTTAAAATTACTAAATATTGCGGTGTAACACTCTCCTAACCTTAAATCACTCCTAGCGCCACCTATCGGAGTTACGGAGATTCATTATTATTAGAAATACATCAGACCCCAACCATTGCACTCGAACAATGAACGCGTAGATAAATATGTTACCTTGTAATTGTTTCTTTTGTGGTGTTTCGTGACTTGTATGCAATATTTTGTCTCATTAAATATCAAAATCCCCCCGATGATTAGTTATTTGAGTCATGTTGCGCTACAGTGGACCCTTTCTTCGGCTCGATGTAAAAAGAAAAGAATCATTATAGAGAGAGATGGGACAATTACATACGAGGATTAAGTGCGTCTACTGACTATAAGTATCCACATAGCCGTCTCTATTAAAACTCGATAAAAATTGGATATGAATTTCTGGAAACGCGCAGGTCCTTTGCATATTTGTAATGTAATTTTGCTAAAACCGAACTGTTCTTTAACCTTACTTTGGGTTAGCGTTTCGGTTCTCAGTTCAACAAACTCTGGGTCGGAGTTTAGATCTATGCATGAAGATTCGGGATGGTTCGGAATAAACTTCAAGCATGTTCCAATCAAATTAGCTCTCCTTTAACAAAGCTTGACCTTAAAGCGACAAACCGAGCAATCATTTGAAGTGGTATTAGTGTGTGTCGAATAGGATTTATAAACATAAGGGATTCATCACGAGGAGGGTCGAAAGTCTTATTCAGTTGACAAATCAAATAGATTTGACTGAGCTGAGATAAAAAACTATTTCGAGGTCATGAAAAATCACACCGTTTTGTAATTCATTTCAATGTGTAACTGATGAGTCGCATATATACTGATGTTAGAAAATTAAAATACGAAGTCAATTCTTTTTTAGCAATGTCGTTTGTTAAATTGGGTTTTTTCGGTCTTTTAAATTTCAACTTATATTTGCATTTCTATTAAGTGCAATATTTTAACTGTGCATTGTTTATAGATGGAGATCAAATGTTTTTGAATTCCTTCTTCACTTCATGGTCAAGTGATCTTAGCAGGAAGCTTTCTTTCTTGTATAATCTCAACCTCATAGGGGAAACCACCTACACTTACACAGCAGCATTTCACAAGTATGTTTGTTTCGTTCCTTTATGAACTATTACATTATGTTGTTTTCATGTATTCCAGACGTTTTCATTAATAGAAAACATGTTATTAATATTTAAATACGTATCATAATAATTGACTTATATTTTTATCCCTACATAAATATATATTCCCTAACGAACTTGATACAGAAATTGGGTGATTTATTGTCAGTTTCGCCACTTCCTTCAAATGCGACTTGATTTGAGGTATGGAACAACAAAATATATGAAACACAAAGAGCTCCTCATTTTATTTAAACTCTTTTGCAGTTTGGTGACTGAAGTTGAAAGATAATTTTTAAAAAAGAAAAAAATAGAGATCGACGCCCAAAACAGAATATTTATGTAAACGCAATTTGCTAAATTAAAAGACGTTAAAAATGCTAAATGTGATGCAATTAAGACCGGGATTCAAGAGCATAACAGTACAACAATAACTAAGTTGTTCGCATCTTGTCATACTTCGGAAATAAACACAAAAATGAATCCAATGCTGTTTTTCTAATTTTAATCAATTCAATTTCATTAGGAAATATAAAATCCAAACAGAAACGTAATTGAATCCATTATAAATGGTCAGGTAATTATAATATAAGTGTAATCAGATGTTTATAAATGTGTATATTTAGATTTAAGTTTTTCCTATTGTAACAATGATTACAATGGAGATTTTCAGATTCAGGTTCGTATAGTGGGAATTTAGAAACGTTTACTAAGGAAGAATGATTAGAGCTTATTGCATTGGTTATCCGTAATTGTAAGGAAGACAGAGCACTGGTGATATATGAACGCTTGTTTATTCACTTGAGAATATATATATACATATGGTTTGTACTGGTAATACTGATGGTTGTCAGTACAACGTTATTCAACGGTTGGTGGTGTTCCAGCGGGAATTGCAATGAATGCTTATAATACTCTAGTCTTTTTAACAAGCCACAGAAATCGTCCAAGAATAGAATCGTTATTTCTGTGGGAGGTGACAAGTCTCACTAGATATATGAAATTGTCAAAAATTTAAGGAGGGGAGAGTGTATATCAAAGCATTTCCATACCTGAGTCGTTGGGCCACGCCAGACGGTCCGAAAAAAACAAAGAGACTAAAAAATCGAAAACCCTCGTTTTCGCGCTAGAGCGTTTCTCTCGCCAAGCACTGCTTGAAACGAGAAGGTTGGCGACAGCGCTCGTGCTATGGTTGGGTGGAAAGTCGTTATACGCCAAACACTGTGCGATTCCACTCCAATTCTGTCGGCCCCAACGGACGTGGTAACTTCACACTAGCGCGTCATTTTAGTAATGGCTCTTCGTTACGTGGACGATTCTATTTAGGACCGTAGGGAGGTCGGTAGATATTAAACTCGTGATAAGTGAATCGATTCTTCAGTTTGATTCTTTCGTAACTTGTTTTGATCATTTGATCTACAGTGAGCTATGATTATTTACTTGTCTGGTAGTCTTTTTTTTGTGTGTCTTCTATGATTTTTTGAAGCAGATTGATGGAATGTATGATTGATGGAAGGGTACTTATACTTTAAAGAGCTTCTTTTCGTGAAGCAACGATGGCCTAATGGCTAAAGTCACCCACCTTCAGATTAGCGTCGGCAGCGGAGGATGACTTCCAGAGTTCGAACCCAGCTAGCGGAAAAATTTTTAGATCCTCCAAATTATTTTTAAAAAATTCCAATTTAATTCCTTTTCATTCAAATTTACTTTTCCTAATTTTTAATACCCTTTTCAAATTTTTCCAAGCTTCCGTTGATTTTACATAAATAATCTAAGAACCACTCCTGAACTCACTACCAGCTGATATTTTTCCGCCCCTCTGCCGTCCCCTTTGCTTTAGGATGATGGTGTCGTATCCACCGCTGGCTTAGGACCATTCTGATGTAACAAAAAGCATACATAAAACACTAACTTATATAATTATTAACTTATATAATAAAAGGATACAATTTTCGGCTCCCACCACTACCCACCCATAGCCATGGATCTGAAAAGAAAAGAAGAAAGCAGAAAGGAAGAGATGAATCGCCAACAACTATAAACCTTATTGACATACGTATCTAGGTCATGTGATCGATTAGCCGATCAAGTTGGACTTGCGTAAAGTACTATCATGGGATTGAGGCGCCTGTCCTCCCCACGGTCCTAAATAGAATCGTCCACGTAACGAAGAGCCATTACTAGAAAGACGCGCTAGTGTAACTTCACACATCTGGTTTTCTCATTAGGGGAAAGTTTCGAAAAGCGGCCTTTCGAATCCACTCCAAATCGTTTTTCTCGTATAATGTTAAACTGGGAAATTGGTTTCTGTTCTTCGCGATTGATACTAAATTTTGGAGAGGACGGATGTCGTATGACACCTATGATGCGTATTTTGCCTATTATTTGGACTTGGTGGTGCAAGGTTAGACATTTCGCAGAAGATTTACAACGAATCAATCGTATTTCGTCATTTCAACGACATTGAGTTTTACTAACATTATAAAAACAAAACTATAACAATGCAGTCATAATTGATTTTTTGCCAATTGTTCTTTAAAATAAATCCAAAACAAACTTATTTAAGAGATGAAATGTGCTTAACTGTGTCACTCTCAGCGCCGAGTCCACTTATAATACGTTTTACTACTATATTGTAAGAACAGGAACACTTAATATGAATTTTTAAAACTTAAATGCGAGATTATGCTTTTACCATAAGGTAAAGCTAGGAGAGTGCGCACAATTGGACAGAATAATAAAAAAACAATCTAATCATTAATTTTTTGCAAAACTATTCATGAATAATTGTAATTTCATTTGTTTTTTATGCATTTTCATTGCTATTTTGTTGTTAAGCTTTAATCTAATATAGTAGTCATAAAACCAAGACATCTATTTTGCGCAATCTGTCCTTATAGGGTCGGAGAGATTGCGCACATGGGTAGGAGAGATTGTTCTTAATAAAAACTACAATTAAATTGTTAACAATATTAATTATACTTAAAGGGGGATAACATCCATTATGCTGCTGGTGTAAGCGATATTTTAGTGGTAACAAAAGTTAATCTGCCGCACAATAAAGGTTAATAACAACTTTATTATTTTTTTACAAAATTACTTTTCGTCAAACTAATTTATTACTAAAATTATTTTAAAAAAATTATGTTTATTTTTTTTTTCAAAAATTGTTTTAAAATTAATTAATTTTTGTTTTACAAATAATTTGCAATTTATGCAAAATGTGCAATAAGCTGCGTAATCTCTCCTAGCATGAAAACTAATGGGAACAATGCGCCATCTCTCCTAAGTAGCAGATGCCCAAACTCTTCCATTTCGGTAGGAGAGATTGCGCGGCCTTTTATTTAAACATGGCCGCTTCTAGAAAGAACCACTGGTGTTCACAATGTTCATCTAGATTAGTAGACTCGTGAGAAACCGTTTAAAAAACATTTTGTACTATTGCCATTCTATAAAATTTAGAGAAAGAGGTATGCAAATGTAAGCGCTTATCTTGGGAAAACAATGCAAAATAACGATGTTTTATCCTAAACGCTCGGAACAAACAACCTGCACTTTCAAGTAGACACTCCACTACTGTTGTTGTACAACTATATGGAGTCGCTGCTCGCCTACTCAACTCTTTTCCCCCGACCCTCTTTGTGCGCAATCTCTCCTCGCTTTACCTTATATCAAATTAAGCACACGAACAAGGCATAAAGGTAAGCACTTATTTTATGTTTATTTTTTAATTGAAAATAATCACAAAATGCCACCAACAACAAAATATTCAGACTTTATTTGGTCACATGAAAAGGAGCAAAAATATCCATCGAAATATATTCTAAATGTTTGTTTGCTCTCTGTCAAACATGAGAAAATTTTTTAGCCAAGTGTAAGAGGTAGGGGTGTTTACATTTATAATAATAATAAATGAATATATATTATAATGGTAATACTGCTCATAATACAGGAAGGAAAAAAGGACTTTAACCTAAGTTTGAAAAGTTACAAACCCGAATTACATTTACTAAACAAAAAAAAAGATTTTGAGAGAGGGGTTCCCAATTATCATCGGATATACCACAAAGCACATGCTACATCATTGGCAGTTCATCGCAGACTAACTAACTGCAATGCTTTCCATAAGGGGCGCTGCAGGGATTGAGAGGGGGAAAGCTTAATTGTCCGTTACACAAAATATTTATTTTTAACTTGACTAATAACTAGAGTGCCTATATAATAGGAGTGGCGACGTACGGGAAACACTTTCTGATTGTCTTAGAGACCTTTTCTACCGCCCGAGGCGGTCTTTTCCTAGCTCCCGTAGACTTAACATGGGAACTTTTTGTGTGTTCGGGAAAAACGTGTGTACATTAAATAATAAAGAAAATATAGCTTATTCATGTTCCATTTCGTGTTCTAGAATGTTTATTAAAAATTAATTTAGTGTTTTGTCAGTATAAATTTGAAGACTTTTTAAGAAAATAGCTTTTTTTTTAAAAACGTGGTGTTTCCCGCAATCTAAGTTAGTGCGTTGTGTAATCCATCTCATCAATTACGCATGTAATTGAGCGTTTGTATTATTCATTTAATCCGAATGTATCCATATTATAACAATCATATGCTTTTTGTTCTCCTTGAAATGATATATTAATTCGCCCAGCAACCTTCTTTGAGACGATTCTGGTAGAAAAATGGCTGCCGCGCATGCGCATTGGGCCAAATTTCGTCCCTTGTCGCCACTCTTATTATATAGGCACTCTATTAATAACCGCCCTTGACTTCTCATGTTTTCCAATACAATCAACGAACACGAACGACTCGAAGAATGAATTGAATCCGCCAATGCAAACAGGTCGAAAAGTAGTTGAATTTACGTCATACTTGAGCAAATAGGTAGGTATTTTAATATACGTCGCACTGAAGTAACGCAACTGTTTATGACGGTTCGGGATCAATCCCGAATGTGAAGTTCCTAGGACATCTCGTAATTTTGAACCACCGTGAGATGACGAGGTCAACAACTGCACTCGCATAGGACTCTCTAAACTTCCACACCACTCCAGAGTAAGGACATTGAGGAGACGACAGATTTAATGTGCACCAACCCCACGTACACGAGTTGGTTTTTGGTTGGATTGAATTTCGAAATCGCAACACTTCCGTTGATGATCAGCGTCTCTTCTAAATGGGCTACTGCAGCCTGCAAAGAATAGGAATATGGAAAGGCAAAATTTTAAAAACAATGCGATAAAGATTAATGAGTAATAAAATTGGTTGTAGACAGTTGATAAAGTAGAAGAAGTTAATAATTTCTATGAACCATATCACTAAATTAGGAATTGGCATAGTTTGAGCATAGTAAGTCCATCTCTTTACCAAATAAGACATATTCAAATCAACTGTTCATTGCCCTAATTACTCCATTATCATAATTTAGAATACAACAAAATGTTATCAATCGTTATTAGGTTATTACTACTTGCAAAATGGTTGAGCATTAGACAAAATTTGGGATTCTCCGTTCTATCAAATTACTTTTAACAACTTTACTTTAACCCTTCTTTGCATAATGGTGGGAATTTCCATCATAACATTGAATGCCCAAAAATTATATAAAAGAACAAGTTCACTTTAAGTTGATCGTGTCTGGATACCTTTTTATGTCCATTGCATAAAAAAAACATAGCTGTCAAAAATAAGCAAGTGTCACTATCAGTAAAACGAGCTTGAAGTTGTCATTCCGCTGTTTGTTGTAGTTGCAATAAACGTATGATTTCGTTTTTAATTTTGTTTTATTATATTTGAGTTTCTATTGCTAAAAAAAGTGAAAATGAGTGGAAGAAAGGTTTGTAACATGTGTTTCTGTTATTTTTAGAGCAATTTCTGAAAAAGTTTGCGTTTAATTTAAAAAATACCACATGATACCATCATATTGTTTTTTTGCTAAATTTATACTATAAATATATACTAAGATTTTTTGTAACCATTTTTCCTTTAATTTTGAACATGAATTATATCACCTTGATTTATTTCACCAATAAAGAAAAAATCATGCAAAGAAGGGTTAAACAACTTTTCAAATAAATGTATTTTTATATGTATTTTTGTCTATGAACAGTTTGTTAATTCAAATTAAAAATATCCTAATACTTCTTTTCTCCTCAATTAGATTTGGTCAGAACGCGAAAATAGTGCAGTTTTCCGGGCTTTTCAAGCCGTGGCATGTCAGATTCTGTAATGAAACGAATCAAATAGTCGATGCTTCGAATATTTTAGTAACCTCTCTTCGATTTCTTTACGAATGGATAAGTATTTTCAGAGTTTCAGTATTACGACTTGTACCACAGGTGTGTGTGTGTTATTTTCTCTTTATAAGTTATAAAAAATCTTATCAACTAAATTAT
Organism: Metellina segmentata; assembly: GCA_947359465.1. Lineage (NCBI taxonomy): Eukaryota > Metazoa > Arthropoda > Arachnida > Araneae > Tetragnathidae > Metellina > Metellina segmentata. Next base: position 91,206,842 of record OX375877.1, on the reverse strand, counting down.
TTGCATTACCCGAATTATGTATTTGGTTCAATAGCATGAAAACCGTTAAATACGACTTCTGCATAATCTATAGATAAGAACATATTAGTACATCAAACAGTGCCGTATCTAGCCATTCCTGTGCCCTGTGCAAGAATTTACATTTAGGCCCCTTAATTTTTTTAATTAGCTATTATTTCAAGAAATACATTAATTACATCATCATAATTAATATTTTTTAACGATATTGTATTCTATTGAAATGATAGAACGATTGGATAAGGGTTCTTGTCCGATAGTTAATCTTAAGTAATTTTTTTATTACTTTCAACTTGCTTAAACCTATCTTGCTCGAAGCAATCGAGACATTGTTTAGGTGGCTGCAGTAGGCGAAAACACCAGCACCACCTACACATTTCCTTTCAAGCATGCATTTCAGGAGGTGTTTCCATATTTTTGTCAACGCACCAAGAAGGAATCATCCGATTGCTATGAA